>PVKS010009834.1:0-62450 GCA_004027875.1 Aplodontia rufa
TTCTTTTTTTTATTAGAAGAATATAGAAATACAGTTGAGGGAGAAACAGTATCAAAACATTATCAGTCAATGGATATAAACTTTGTTATTGAGGGGAAAGTATAGTGTGGAAGAAAGATAGCCTGTTCAACAAATGGTGTTGGACAAACTGGATAGCCATATGTAGACAACTGAAGCTGGATCCTTATCTTTCGCCCTGCACAAAAATTAAATCAAAATGGATCAAAGACCTAGACTGCCATTTTAACCAGAGCCCACAGATATAGAGCCAACAGATAATAGAGCCCAAGTTCCTTATGGTTATTCACTTTTGAATACACTTATGTTGGAGTTGCCTGGCTACCCAATGTGAACTATTGGCAGATGGATTGAGGTTTGTGGATCCCCAGTTATTAAGTCAGTGATACGGGTTTGCCTGTCTTTAGCACAGCTAGAAATTGATACATGGAGAGTATTAGATTACTGGAAGGGAATATGTAGAATGGGGAAAGATGTTCTAGTATGTAAATGTAAGGATTAGGAGAGGAAGAAATCCTGTAAAGGAAACTACAAGGAAGCAGAGAAGAGAAAACTAATGGAAGCTATATAATGCAAAAGAAGGAAGAATGATTAATGTCCCATGCTGCATAAATGTGAAGGAGTTAGGATGACAAAAACCAGGTTGCAACAAGAATGCTATTGGTACTCTTGGCAGGAGCAACTTCAATAATTTTTAAATAGAGAGAAGGGATACAGCACATGTACAGCACTGTATTTCTGAAAATTTGGCAATGGACAGGAGTCAAGATAAAGTTTTTATATTTGTTTATGATTTTGGTATGATAGTAGCAATTAAAATTTTGTAGGCTCAGCAGGAATGGGCAAATAAGGGAAAGATTGAGATCCAGGTACAAAAGGGAGTAACTGGTGAAACAAGATCCCTCAGGTGGGGGTGATAGCTGGGTGATGGCACAGAGGAAGAGGGAGGGCTGCTCCTTTTCCAATGAGAGAAGGATCGTTTACTTTTGTAAATGGGGGCAGATATTCAAGTGTTAATACTTAATTCATTTGGCTTGTTTCCTCACCCTGTAGAAGCTTGTTTAGAATGAAACAAGAAGTTATGGTAGAAAAGTTTGAAACAAATATCGATGAAAATATTAAGAGGAACAAAGGAAAAGAATATTATAGGGTTTGGGGATCCATTGAAGTATTTTTTATAGGTTAGCAACATCTACGTGGTAGATTTATTTGACTCACTTTTGATCATGAATATCAGCTCATATTTGCTAAATTACTTGATCCATTTTGGAATGGAAGATTAGTAAGTATAGGCTTTCATTGAAGTTTCCACAGCTGAAGTTGAGCATTTCATAACATTGTTATTGTCAGTATTTACATCAGGACAAAGCTTATTGATTGATTAATCTTATCTCTAATTAGTTCATTAAAATATATTTTCTTTTCTTTATTATCCTGTAGCCACTTATCAATGGCTACAGTGTGCATAGTACTACATAACTTCCAGAGAGGAATTTCCTGCCTGCCACTAATTGTTCATTTATGTAAAAGAAAATGATAAATAGTATAACCATATGGGAAGATAAAATGAAAACCAACTATTATTTGTGTTAAGATCTACTAGGTATCATACAATTGACTAAATATTTTATAAATGTTACAAAAAATCAGTGTTGGGTTATAATTAAGAGTGTGGTTTCTAGTGGTACATTCTTTTTTTTTTTTGTTTGTAGGGGACTATGTAGGATTGAATCCAGAGTCACTTAACTACTGAGTCATATCCCCAACTCCTCCACTTTTTAAATTTTAATGTTGATATAGGGTCTCACTAAGTTGCTGAGGCTGTCTTTGAACTTGCCATCCTCCTGCCTCAGCATCCCAAATCTCTTGGATTACAGGCATGCACCATGGCATGCAGCTCTGGCACCAGGTTGTGTCACACACACATAGTGATTATTATTATCTAATTGATTATCATAGCAAATACATGGAGTAGGCACCATTATTTCCATTATACAAAGAAAGTGAAGATGAAAGGGTTAGCTATCCTGCAGAAGTAGACTATGATTCTGATTTCTGATCGTGTAGCCAGTAATTTCTTCATTCTATTCTGTTGCCTCTCACCTGATGTATAATGTGTGCAAATTTCATTTTCCTTAGTAGTTATAATTGCAAAGTAGGGGGTATACTCTGCATGTGGTGACATTAATCACAGAAAGTGTATCGATGAAAATAAGCCTTATGAGTGAAGTTGTAGACTTTAATTAGTGAAACAGAAAGGCATTACAGAATGAGGAAGTAACATAAATCAAGCCATCATGGGAGTTACTTTTTTTTTTAATCTGAGAAATGATAAGTAGGTGATCCTGCTAGTACTGCCAGCTGTTTGTGCATTGTGAGAGGGCAGTTGCATAAGCAGTCTTCCTAGTAATAATTTGATTTGATTTGTAGCTTTGGTTACTTACCTGTCATTTTGATATTGCATTTTAAGAAAAATGGGCAATAATATATATATTTTCACTTTAAATCAATACAGCAGACCTTCCTAATTGCGTGACTTTTTTGTGAATCACTAATGCATTACACAGAATATTTGTGCATAATAAAATATATGAATTAAATTTTGTTAGATAAATAATGCTTTCTTGTTAATTGCTTCCTAAATACTACTTGTATTGCATTTGAACAGTTTTTGTTTGGAAAATCAGAGAGGGACTGTGAATGGCATATGTAGGTGAAAAATGAGTTGTTCCATGAGCCACTGTGTTAGAGAGTCTATGAAAAGCCAGAGTGGTCTGTTTAAAATCCTGAAGAAGACAGGCTTATTATGTCTTCAACTGCAACATACCTAGTGGTTATGGATGGGGTGCCAGCTAACCCATCAAGGCCTGCATTTCCTCTGTGGGCATGTGCCACAGAATTACATCTTTGTGATAGAAGATGGGGAATGAACTACCTGAAGCCAAGTCAGCATCAAGTTTGTGTTCATCCCAGAGTCCTTGATCTAAGTTATATAACTTATTTATCCATCTTCTAAGGTAAAATGAAAACTGGCAAACAAAACAATTTACCGTTAAATTTCAAATTCATATCTGTTTTAGTCTGCTTTTCTGCTGCTATGATCAAAACACCTGGCAAAAACAAGTTTGGAGTAGGAGAAGTTGATTTTGAAGCTGATAGTTTCAGAGATCTTAGTCCATAGACAGCCAACATCATTTCTCAGGGTCTGAGATGAGGAAGAACATTATGGTGGAAGTATGAGGCAAAGGAAAGCAACTGGGAACTTTGCAATAGGAAAGGAGGTGGAGGGAATACATGCATACTAGCTCTTACCAGGTCAAAATATAAACCCCAAAGACATGTCCTCAATAACCCACCTCCTCCAGCAATACCCTACTTGCCTACAGTTGCCACAAGTTAATTTCTATCAGTGAACTAATGCATTGATTGGGTTGTAAGAACCTTAATCTAATCAGTTCACCTCTAAACTCTCTTGCGTTGTCTCATACATGAGATTTTGGGGGAAACCTTGTATCTAAACCATAACAATATCATTTGAAAACTTCCTTGAATTCATCATATTCCACTTCCCTGATTTATAGAGGCCTAGAAGCTTAGACAAGGCAAAGAAGAGTACTTTAGTTGTATCCTTTATAAATTATCAAAGGTGGCCAGATCAACTAACTTAGAAGGGCTTTGTGTTGAAGAGATTGGCAAATTTGAAAATACTATAGATTTTGTGGGTAATCCATGGTTTTTTATGTGTAAAGGACTTTACAGTGGTTCCATTGTGAGTGGGACTTTCAAATAATGATTTGGTGCGCTATAGCAGAAATGATGACCACACATTTGGTTGCCTACTGGGCAAAAGCATTGTTAGAAGTTCTCCTGTCATAGTTTCCTCTGTTTGTATAAAAACTCACCCATGTTGAGGTTATTATTAGCTTAGCCAACTTTCAGTCTGTTTCTGGTTGTATTGTAACTTCCACATATGAGAAGAAACATTCAGCCCTTGAGTCTCTGAGTTTGGGATATTTCATTCAGCATAATTTCTTTCATCTCCATCCATTTGGCTGCAAATGCCATGATATCATTCTAATAGCAGTAGAATTCCATTGTATATATGAACCACAGTTTTTGAATCCATTTGTCCAGTGAGGTACATCTAGGTTGTTTCCATAATTTAGCTATAGTAAATTGAGCTGCTATAAACATTGATGAAGCTGTATCTCTCTAATATGCTGATTCTAGCTCTTTTGGGAAAATACCTAAGAGTGGGATAGCAGGGTCGTAAGGTGGTTCCAGCTGTAGGTTTTTGAGGAGTGTCCACAGTGCTTTCCAGAGTGGTTGTACAAGATTGTAGTCCCATCAACAGTGTGAAAGCGTTCCTCTTTTCCCATAGCCCCTCCAGCTTCTGTCATTGTTCATATTCTTTATTTTGGCCTCTCTGATAAGAGTGAGGTGGAATCTCAGTGAAGTTTTGATTTGCATTTCTCTGATTGCTAGTGATATAGAGCATTTTCTCATATATTTATGGGCTTTTTGGACTTCCTCCATTGAGAAATTTCTATTTAGCTCCCTAGCCCATTTATTGATTGTATTCTTTATGCTCTTGGTGCTCAGTTTTTTGAATTCTTTGTATATTCTGGATATTAGCCCTCTGTCCAAGATGTAGAAGGCAAAGATTTTCTCCAATTCTGTAGGTTCTCTCTTGACTAATTCTTTAGCTATGCAGAAGCTTTTTAGTTTAATGGCATTCCATTCATTTATTCTAGGCTTTAATTTTTGCACTATGGGAGTCTTGTTAAGGAAGTAAGTGCCTACGCTATATTGTGGAGTGTTGATCCTATTTTTTCTTCAAGCATTTGTATAGTTGCTTGTTTAATTTCCAGATCCTTGAGCCATTTTGATTTGATTCTTGTGCGGGGAGACAGGTAAGGGTCCTATCTCAGTTGTCTGCATATGGCTGTCTAGTTTATCCATCACCATTTGTTGAACAGGCTATCTTTCTTCCATTCTATGCTTTTACCTCCTTTATCAAATATCAGATGGTTAAAGATTTGAGGGTTTTTTCTCAGTATCTTCTATTCTGTTCCATTGGTCTTCATTTCTGTTTTGATACCAATACCATGATATTTTTGTTACTATAGCCCTATAGTATAATTTGAGGTCAGGAATTGTGATACCTCCTGTTTCCTCTTCCTTGCTTAGTAATGTTTTGGCTATCCTGGGTCTTCCATTATTCCATATGAATTTGAGAAATGCTTTTTCTATATCCATGAAGAATGTCATTGGTATTTTGATGGGGATTGCTTTGCATCTGTATAGGGCTTTCGGTATAATGGCCATTTTGATTGTACTGATTCTGCCTAACCAAGAACATGGAGTATTTTTCTGTGTACTCAGGTCTCCTGCAAATTCTTTTTTTAATGTTTAATAGTTTTCATTGTAGAGGTCCTTTATATCCTTTGTTAGATTGATGCCCTCATATTTTATTCTTTTTGAGGAAATTGTGAATGGGACAGAATTTCCGATATCTTCTTAAGTGGAATTGTTGCTGGAGTATAGGAAAGTTAATGACTTATGAGTGTTGTTTTTATAACCAACCACTTTGCTGAAATCATATGATGCTGGGAGGTGAAGGGAGAGGGCAGGTGGGGGGTTGGAATAAGAGGGATATCAAGGCAGCTGGAGGGAGGGAGTAGTGGGGTTATCAACCCAATGGGGAATCTTTGACTTCCATGAGAAGCTCAACTAACACAGGGTAAAGTAGAGGAAACATGGGATCTGGGGGAATTCGAAGGGGGGAGATCATGAACTGGCATTAGCCTTGGCTTGCTCTGTCATTATGCATGTGATCATGATTATGTAGCAATGATTCTCTCCTATATGTATGACTATGTTGAATGAATAAAAAAAAATAACATATAGGTGCTCCTTGACTTACAATGGGGCCATTTCCCAATAAATCCATTATAAGGAGAAAATAACATTAAATCAAATATGAATGCAATATAATTAACCTATCAAATGATTTTAATTTCCTTAGTGGATACTTATATTGGACATATTTTCATTCACATTTGTCATCTATATACACCATCTGTAAAACGTATCTGTTTATGGCTTTTTTCTGTTTTCTAAATGATTTTTATGTTGCACTTATAAACTTAAAAAAAGATTCAAAACATCTATATAACCAGGAGAAAGTGTCAAGGCACAAAATAAAGTGTTGTACTATATTCTTCAAACAAACAAACAAAAAAAGTTCTTCTGTGACAAAGAAGTACTCATAACATCATGCTAACACAGAAAGATGTCTCAAAAGACTATAGCCATACTGGTGATGTTGTAGTTTATATTCATACCCAATTCTACCAGAATTCAGGTTGAGAATGGGAGACGAATGCCTGACCCAGTATTATTAGTCAACACATAAGACTCACTATTCTGATTGGGGTCATGTTTTTTTGCCTTCTCATGCTTACTACTTGATCTCATTCAATACTATCAACTTTGCCCCTTTATCATGCGAACAAACAATTCATGCTTCAAATATCTTCTGAGATGCTGAATACAGTAATTTCATAGGAAGTCTAGTTTTCATTTAGGTTCTGCTGTCCCTTAGAGTATCTGTATTATGAGCTGCAAATAATGAATATTAAATTCAAAGTGATAATGACTGCAGTGGTAGTATTGGGAGCTGATCTATCCCCCTTGTCTCTAGGTTAACAAACTCGTCACTACATGGGCATTTACAGGGGCGCTCTTCTTTCCATCTGTTGCTTAACCCTGTGCTATCCTCTTCCCTCCATGGGGCCCCAAAGACTTCTTTTCCAGAAGGAAACACCAGGAGTTTATATGTCATTAACTTACAGGAATCTACATTTTCTGGGTCTTCCTTGATTCATGAGATAGTTTCTGCAACCACTGACCCTCTCACTGGCCATCACTATTTAGCCAAGACACTTGCAGCCTTCTGCTGTACCTTGTGTTATTCATACACTTATGTTCTACTTTGAAAAGCTTTTTCACTGATTCAAGCAGCCTGGATTTGTGCTATAGGTGTGGGTGTGATGTGCTGTCTTGCTGTTTTACTTTGTAGTTGCCTGATGACAAATGCTGATGGAATCTGTTCATGAGCTTACTTATTATCTTTATATCTTATTTGATGAAGTGTATGTGTTCAGATTTTTTGTTCACTTAAAAATTGGGGGGGTTGGGGATTTAGCTCAAAGGCAGAGCACTTGCCTAGCAGGCACAAGGCCCTGAGTTCAATCCTTAGCCCTGAAAAATAAAATGAAAAAAAAAATTGGGTTACTTTTTTCTTATATTTGAATTTTAAGTACTTTTTGTATAGTCTGGAAAACAGTTTATCAGATATTTGCTTTGAAAATATTTTCTCCAAGTCTACAGTTTGTCTTGTGACACTCTTAGCGGTGTATTTTGGGGATTGACAGTGTTTAATTTTAACAATGTCTAATTTATCAATTTTTTTTCTTTCATGGGAGATGTTTTGGGAGGTGTATTTATAATCTCATCACCAAACTCATGGTCATATAGATTTTTCTCCTGTGTTTTCTTCTAGGTGATTTGCAGTGTTGCACTGTATATTTATTTCTGTGGCTTATTTTGAATTAAATCTTGTTAAAGGCAGAATATCTATGTTTAGATTAAGTTACTGAATATGCATGTTCAATTATTCCAGTGCTGTTGGTTGAAAAGTCTATCCTTTGTGCATTATATTACCTTTGCTCCTTTGTTGAAGATCATTGACTGTACTTGTGTCGGCCTATTTCTGGGCTCTCTGTTCTGTTTCATTGAGTATTCTTTTGCCAATACCACACTGTTTCAAAATCATGGATTCTAGCCTCTAATTTATTCTTCAGCACTGTTTTGGATCTTTTGCATTTCCATATGAACTTTAAAAATAGATTGCTGGTACCCACAAAATAATTTGCTGAACATTTTTGGATTGTGTTGAATCTATAGACAGAGTCAAGAGGCAATAATATCTTAATACTGTTGCTGCTTCACATATGTGAATATGGGTTATTTCTCCTTTCATTGATCTCTTTCATCAGAGTTTTGTAGTTTTCCTCATATTGATCTCTTGCAGATAGTAATCTCTGCTTGTTTGCAGCATACAGGGAAAGGTGGCAGGTTATCAGTGATCTATTGACATCACTTAGTTCACCAGTCTTCTTAGCCGCAAAGTCTAAAGTTCTAGACTCTAAGGTAGGAATGGTAGGGAAAAAAACCCAGTTTACCAAGGGTAGGTTTTCCTGACCAAACTTTATCCATTAGCACACAGCTTTGATATTTGTCTGGGGATCCTCTACTTTTGATCCTCTGGCTTTGATCAAATACAGTACACAAGAAAGTTGAAAAGATCTCTCTCTTTCTCTCTCTCTCTCTCTCTCTCTGGATAATGTAAGGTTTCCCTTACATCCTTCAGTTTATTTCTGCTTGCTAAAACTAACATCTGTAAACACAATACCCAGGAAAATTAATTGGTAATTAGATCTAATGAGAGAGGAAGAGGGCAAATAGGACAATAACTCTCTAAGATCCTTATGCTCAATTATAATCGATTTAACTTCTTCTTTTCCAGCTTATAATAACTTTCATTTAATGCCTTTTAAGTACAATTTTAAAATGCATCAGATACACCATTATTTTTGGTGTCAGCTATTCAGAAGCTTTACAAAAATAATTTTCAATTTAGTAATATGGATTCTACTATAGGCAAGGCTGAGGTGCTTTGATGCAGCTTAACCGGCAGCAGAAGCTTTGGCAGAAACAACAAGAAGTGAGCTGTCATTAATACAGACAGCATGAAAGAGGAGAAAAATAACAGGTCAACTGATAATAGCATGATCAGTTCATGAGGCCATTTCCAGTATCTCTGATATAATTGAAGATTTTTTTACAGTGTACTAGAGATACTAGCAGGTAGCAATTGAATATCAAAACCAGTGAAATCCAGTAATTATTCATATGTGATCATTTTCATAAATACCAAAGTAGGCTTATATAAACCCAGATTACATGACATTAAAATGTAGAAAATAATTATGTTCAATTTTATTTAAATGGCAGGTGGAATTACTGTGTTTTTTGACACAGGTCTTTGACCTTTGCAGCAATATCTTTTCTTGTTTTGATCTAAAGAAGTTGATTAAAAAAAAAGAAGTTGATTAATCATTTTATTTTAATGAAAAACCTATTATATTCTTGGACTTTATAAAATACACATGCTCACTTTACCAAGAGAAAACAACCTTTAGTTACTTCTGTTCAACGACTGCCTTTGTTTGTTTAAAAGGAGGCAGGAGCATTTTCTGTTATTGCCACCATCGTCCTGACACAGACAGCAAAGCTTAACAAGTACAGCACATAAAGCTTATTTCTGTAGTGGGAGGAGTGGTGCTTCACTTCTGCCTAAGAAGCCTTTACAGGCAGGGCTTTAGTTTCACAGAAATGAGCTGAGACAATCTCTCAGCTTGTTCAAAACATAACTCAGAATCCTTGTTTCCTTTCACTGGGTTTCTGGAAGTAGCACTGGACTACTTGTTGCTGCTAGTAATCTCAATTCACCCATCAATTTGGGAAATGATTTTTTTTCCTGATGCAACAGTAGATTCCTTAGGGACCAACACAAGAGGGATTTGGTATCAGGGTCTTTTTTTGCTTGGGAAGGAGTCTTGTTTGCTTTTTCTGTCTATAAACTCAAAATTTATATTTATTTTAGGGTGTTTAGTGTTTTATGTGACAAGCTGATTTTTCTGCAGTTGAAGAGAACAGTGAAGAGAACTGTGAATTTTTGCTGAGCTTATAGCTAACCTGCTTGAGTGACCATGGGAATCTTAGAGATACACACCGTACATTTAGAAATGAAATGCAGTCTTCAGGCAAATATAGCATTGTTTGAGTCCTGGAAAGAAGGAATTAGTTTCATTTCGTTTGCTTTACAGATAATAGTTAAGAAAAACATACTTTTCTCTCTTCTTTCTTGAATGGCAGAAAGATTAGGATAACAATAAAGTAAATATTAAGTTATAACTTTTGCTTCTGTTATATTGAACTAGAAAAGAGAATGTTAGTTTCATTTGGCATTTTACAATTGAGTTGAAAAGCTATTAAATTTTACTAAGTTTGATGCAAAGTAATAATTCTCTGTGTGTTCTGAGCAGTGTCACCTGTGAACTTAGAAAAAATGCACATTCTTAGGCTTCACTCTCAACATATTGAGTCAGAATCTCTGGGGCAGATGCCCATACATCTGTGTTTTGCTGAGGCCTGCTGATAATTCTAGTACAGACAAGTTTGAGAATTACTGGTGTAGTGTTTCCTTAAGGATCTTTTAGCCTATTTATTCCTAGGGTGACCAAAGAAGGTATTTTGTTTCATATATGACATGGTCATACAGTGTGTATTTTAAAGGGAAGTTGTGACGATAATCCTGTACTTGATTAATTCCTGTTTCAGAACCATACTGCTAAGTGCTGAAGTTGCATGTCTTTGTAGAAGGGTGGATAAGAGTGAAATCTACTGTATTACATGTGGGAAATGTATTAGTTTAGCTAATAGAGAATGTAATTAGTGAATCTTGATGTAACATTGTAAGCAAAGTTAAAGAATAACGACAAACACAGGAGGTGCGTTTTCTCCAATGACACTTTTCCAACTACCTTATTATGAAATGTAAATGCTCTGCTACCCTCATCCATTCCTATGTCTTTTTTCTCTTTCAGATATTTGTTACTTCTGTCATACTAAATAATTTCCTCATTTATTATTTTTGATTTATTGTCTGCTTCCTCCCAAAAGAATGTAAATTTCCTAAGGGATAAGATAGTTTTTACTTTCTTAATTAACTCATGATCCAAGGAAACTAAAACAGTGACTGACCATAATACGCATTCAATAAACACTTGTGTAATGAATAGAATAGTGTTTACATTCTTACCATAATAAGAATCAATAAATCCAATATTGCGTGGAGCGTTTAAGCAAATGAAGAAGATAACACACCCGTGATTGACCAGGGAAGCATGTAGGCTACTTGCACAGGTTGTAGGATCTCCTTCTACTGTTCATGATGTTATAATGAGACAAGTTATGGGCAATAACCAAGTTATAATTGAGGTGGAATAATTAGTATCCTAACTGGCTCATAAGTTATAGTTAAAGGGAATTTTATTGTGGGAAAACAAAATAAAATGAGATCCCAATGATTATGAATAAATAATAGAAAACTTTGGAACACAAGTAGAATATAATACATTATATATAAGAGAATGTGTCAAATGTGTGAGACTATACATTTCTTGTGTATTACAGACCTAGAAATTTCATCAAGAAACCAGGATTGGAGTGTGGTAGTATTATGGTTTAGATATGAGGTGTCTCCCAAAATCTCATGTGTGAAACAATACAAAAGTTTCAGAGGTGAAATTGTTAGATTATGAGATCTTTAACTTGGATTAATTCATTGATATGTGTTAACTAGGTGGTAACTGTAGGCAGGTAGAGCAAGGCTGGAGGAAGTGGGTCACTGGGGCATGCCTTTGGGATTTATATTTTGTCACTGCCCTCTCTCTCTTTCTGCTGCCATGTCCTAAGTTTCATTACTTCATTATACCCTTTTGCTATGATGTGCTGCCTCAGCTTGGACCCAGAGTTATACAGTCAGCTTCTATGATCTAAGACCTTGAAAACTGTGAGCTAAAATGAAGTGTTCCTCTTCAATGTTGTTCTCATCAGGTCTTTTTTGTCACAGTAATGAAAAACTGATTAAAACTGAAATTGATTGTCAGAAGTAGGATTGTTGCTGTAACTAAACTGACCATGGGTTCAGAAGTTTTTGGAAACTTTTTAAATTTTTAAAATATTTATACATGCAAGCTAGGAATGTTTAGATTGTAGTAAATGGAATGTGTTTGGTCAGCTTTTTCACTGATGTGACACTAGGACCTGACAAGAACAATTTTAGGAGGAAAACTTTATTTGAGGGCTCATGGTTTCAGAATTCTTAGCCAGTTTCCTTTCTTGGGGGCTCCAAGCAAGGCTGAACATCATAGTGGCAGGCATGGCTCCAGAGAACAGAGAGGTCAGGGGATCACACTGGGAAGCAGAGCAGAGCAAAACTCTACCCCAGATACAGAATTTATACCCTGAAGTATGCCCCAGTGACCCACCTCCTCCAGCCACACCCTGCCAGCTTACAGTTGCCAATTAATTCTTATAAGGGAATCAACTGATTGAGCTAAGGCTTTTTATAACCCAATCCTTTCACTTCAGCCTTCCCAAATGTCATATGTGAGCTCTTGGGAGACACCTCACTTTCAAACCATAAAATGGAACATAGCAGGCAATTCTGGTAGAAGCTCAAAAGATTAGCTCAATAAAAATTGGGCTTATGAAGTCTCAGAGGAGAAGCAGGAATCTATTGGAAATTGAACTAGAAGCCATTCATGCTATGTGCTATCAAATAAGTGGTCTACATTTTCCCCATGTGCTCAGACTTTCTTCGTGGCTGAATTTAAAGCTGATGGACTAATTAATTTGGTGGAGGAAATTTCAAGGCAGCACAGGATTCAGGTGATGATATGGATATTGCTGGTAGCTTTTAGCCAAATTTACTGTGATAATCAGGAGCAGAAAGCAGAGTGGAATGATTTGAAAGACTTGAAGTTTAGCCAGAAAGGTACAAGTAAAACTGGAACTAAAGAAGCTGTGGTTGTTAAAGATATTACCACAACTGAAGAGATGCTAAGTACTTTGAATAGAAACCACAGGACAGATGGTTTGAGTGCATCTCAGGTATTTGCAAGACCACACCTATCTCAGGCTCAAAGGTGTAAAAGTTAAAATTCCTTTGAGAAGAGACTATGGAGGAACTCTTCTCCCACGTTACTGGGGGGGTTGTTATTGGGGCTAGAGTACTTTTTTCACCATGCTCAACTATCCAGGAAGTCAAAGGCAGCTGCAGCCATGGTCCCAGGAAACTTGGCTGTTGACCAATGTAGTAGCAGACCTTAGTATTAACCAAATGGTGCCATCTCTGCAGGAATGAGGATAGAGTTAGGGGGAGGCCTAGGAGGGCAGGCAATGTGCAGCAGGGTTGGAGTCCCTGTGGGTTGCCTCTAAGATGGTGAAGCATGAAGATGTGAGAAGGAAGCCAAAGCTGTAGTGAAGACCCCCAAGATTAAGAGATGACAGCAATGTGGGACATCTACTGAGAAAAGCTATATTAATTGAGCAGAACAAAGAGGGAGGTCATGTGGCTGGAATCAGCAATAACATAACAGTGAAGTTGCAAAACCCTTTGGAGAAACATCATGATGCCATGTACTGTAGATGCTAGACATGGAGTTTAACAACTTGTTTTCTCAGCTAGATTTTGATTTTTACATTTGTTCCATCCTCTTTCTATGCCTCCTATTTCTCCCTTTTGGAAATGAAAATATTTCCTCTATGTCATTATATATTGGATATATGTAACTTGCTTTTGCTCTTATGTAGAAAAATATGCAAGAGTTTGCCTTGAGTCTCAGATGAGATTTTGGACTTAGATTTTTGGGTAATGTTGGAACCGTTAAGACTATGGGGAGCCTTAAAAATATACTAAATGTAGTTTGCACATGAGATGGACATGAACTTTTGGAACCCAGTGGTGGAATGTTATGGTTAAGATATGAAGTAACCTCCAAAAACTCATGTGTAAGACAATGCAAGAAGGTTCAGAGGTGAAATGATCAGATTATGAGAGCTTTAACCTAATCAGTAGATGAATTCAATGATGTGGATTAACTATGTGGTAACTGTGGGCAGGTAAGGTATGGCTGGAAGAGGTCAGCAGTCACTGAGCATGTGCTTTTAGAATCATATTTTGTTATGGTAAGCAAAGTCCTCTCTCTCTGCTTTCTGTAACAATGTCCTGCATTGCTTCCCCCACCACACCCTTCCACCATGATACCTCACCTTAGTCCCAGAGTTTTGGAGACAGCCCTTTATGGTCTGAGACCTTTGAATCTGTGAGCCCAAATAAATATTTCCTCCTTTACATTGTTCTCATCAGATCATTTTGTCAAAAGCTGACTAAAATAGGTGACTTTTGTGGAATGGCTTGTTATTACTTATGTAAATTTGTCTAGTTTGCTTTTCCCTTTGCTGCTACTGTTGTGGTTTGGATGAAAGGTGTCCCCTAAAAGCTTGTGTGAGGTGATCTAGGAAGGTGAGGTGAAGTGACTGGGTTATAAGAGCTTTAACCCAAACAATGAGTTAATCACCTCATGGGGATTAACTTGTAACAGTAGGCTGGTATGGTGTGGCTAGAGGAGGTGGGTTGTTAGGAGCATGCCCTTGGGGTATATATTTTGTATTTGGTGTGGTCTCTTTCTCTCTACTCCCTGATGCCTTGCCTTTAGCCATGACGTGCAACCTCACCTCAAGCCCCAAAGAAGAGTCAGCTTTCTATGGACTAAGACCTCTGAAACACCGAGCTCTTACAAAAAAAACTTTTCCTCTGAAAATTGTTCTTGTCAGATTCTTTAGTCACAGCAACGCAAAAGCTAAAACAGCACCCAGCAGCTCATCCAAAGGGGTTAGGAAGACAGAAGAGAGAGCCGATTGGATTGGTACTCTAATACATAATCTTTGAGTAATAAAAATTACTTTTTACAATTATTTATTTTCTTTTACGATATTTTTTCCTAGATGGTAAAGGTAAGAACATTCTAGATAGGTGGGGTAGGTTGAAAACTTAAGTGGTTGGCTGACTGTCTGCAGTATAGTCTTACTAAACTGAAAAATCAAATTGATTCCTTCTCTTTCTTACACTCCCATCATCTCTATGTGTAAATCAAAATTATTCATCTGGTTCAATAACTCTTATAAGGAACATATTTTCTCAAGTTATTTTCTAATATACTCTTTATTTTAATTTGATTTTTTTTCTTTTCTGTTAAAGATAGTAATACTTGTTGAAATGATCTGTTCAACTTAGAGTGACCTCACTTGTAGCCTGAGAATAGCTTAGGTTCAGGTGTGTTTGCTTTAGTATTTGAAAGATCGTACTGTTAAATTTTATCTTTGTAGATTCTGAAAAATTGAAAGAATAGTGAATCACCATTTTTTGAAGCTGATTTATGTTTTTTCCCTAAGCTTTTCCTGATCATAGCCCAGTGACAATTAAATAAAACCATTTTCCCTAAGCTGTGGCCATTCATTTCAGCTGTTATCCTCACCCACTCTGGTAAATAAGAATGCAAATGAAAAGAGTCATGTTGGCTCCTGTTCTGTCAGAGTCTCTAGAGACAAGTTGGCATCTGGCAGATGGAAAATAAAAATAGTGCTTTTATGTTTTACTAATTATAGATTTCTAAAACAATAGATATGTCAGGAAAACACTTGGTTAAAAAAAACAAAAAGCAAATCTTACCAATCCACAAGTTAGAGAAACAGCTTTGTGTTTTAGGTGCTAAACTTGGAGGATTGCTGGAGAAATTTATTGTTATCAGAAGCTCTGTGTGTCTGGGGTGGGGAGATGAGAGCAAAATAGGAAAGGAAGAGGAGAGGAAGAGAAGGGAGAGGGAGTAGTGAGAGACAGACTGCGGAGAGATCCTCTCCTTTCCATCACATTTTGGATGACACATGTTACCTTGAATGCAGAGGAGAAAAGGCTCAACAGATCCTGAGTCACAGTTTCATAGAGTGAGGAAGGTGCCCTACTTTCCTTTATTGGAAGTAAGGTGTAGACATGAAAAACTAGTACCTGGACTCAACTATTTGCTTTCAGTGCTAGAACACATGGAAAGCCTGGGTGTGAAATACTATGGAGGTGAAAGGGTTGTTCTGAAATTTTATGGAACCTCTGTAATATGTGAGGGCCTTACTGTTCTTGGATAACTCAGAGTCTGATACATGTTTAGGAATTAACTGAGGTTCAAGTAATTAGGGTGTATTTGTACTTCAGGACGTGTAAACAATTCCATTGTTTAGTAGCACAGTTTTTTTCTGGCTTAACTCAATATTAATAAAGCAAATTAACAGTATAAATCATAGGTAACTTCCAGAAGTTTATACCTAAAGTATACTGTCATTAACATCATTTATACTCTTAACTCTTTTATGAATGTAACTTTAGAATTTGATATGGATGTCATTAGCATATAATAACCAATTTCATTATACCATGAGAGTAGTGTCATCTCCTCCTCCTGCCATTCCTGGTGCTCATTCAGCTCTCATCTCTACATTCCAATAAGTGAATCTGCTCTCACTGTTTTAACACAAATAAATAAATAAATGCAACATAAAATGCTCACATATCTTGTTAATTTGCAGAATTTTAGTGTTTTTCATTTATTATTGTCAATTGAAAACAACTGTATAACTTTTTTAATACATAATTTTTTATATATAGGACACTTCTTTTTTGTAAATAAGGATAATGTACTAAAAAAAAAAAAATCTTAGGTTTCCCTGCAATTCAACCATCTTGTTTAAATAAACTTCTTATTTTAAAAAAAATATATCAAAGCAGTTTGTTCTAGGAGGCAAGCAACAGTGGTATGATTTATCTGCAAAGAGTTAAAAAACAGATATAGAATTAAATGATTATGCTATATTATCACCAAGCACTGGAGCAGTTTTAAATGTCAGTGATAAAATATACCTCCCTACTAGGGTGAACTAAGGGCAGGCTACTGTACCTAAAATATCCCGCTCAATGATTGCAACAACCATTAAGAGGTGGGCATTATAAAGATTCTCACTTTACATAGGAAGAAACTAAGGCTAAGGGAAGTTAATTTTTCTAAATAGAATCAGTCAGGATGGTGGCACCAGGAACCATATTCATATCTAATATGTCATACTACTTTCTAAAGAATTTAGAGTATTATACTGTATGGATTCTTCTCCCATCCTTGCCCTTCTGAACAGTTTCTGTTAATATAGGCAGAGGAGAAAATTTGGTAATTCTCTCACTTAATTTCTTCCAGTTGATTCAGTACTGGACAGTTTTCCATCCTTGTTAAATCTTATAACAGCATTTGCAAATAGCAATCAAACTTCAGATTTTTACTCTCAAAAAGAAAAGTCATTCATACATCATTGACTGACTTTGTTAGACACTTATCATATTTGGTCTTGAATCAAAATCAATTTTTATAAAGAAAATGTTTTGATTCTCCAGAGTCAGGTGTGATCGTTAGAGATTACACTAGTCAATGACCAATAAATAAGTGGTAACAGGTGGATTCTGAATGTAGGAAGAAGTATGACCTTATCAAAAAGTCAAGGATATTTTCCAAAATAGATCATATTCTGGTTCATAAAGATAATCTCAGCAAATATAAAAAAGTAGACATCATCCTGTGTGTCCTCTCAGACCACAATTCTATGACCCTAGCGACCAATAGTAATAATCAAAACAGAAAACACATATTCATGGAGATTGAATAATACTCTATTAAATGAAGAATGGATCCAAGAAGAGATGAGAGAAGTAATCCAAAAATTCTTGGAAGAGAATGAAAATGAAGACACAATATATCGAAACCTCTGGGACAGCATGAAAGCCTTCCTAAGGGGAAAATTTATAGCACTAAGTGCCCACATTAAAAATGAAGCGAGATCCCAAATAAATAAGCTTATGCTTCATCTCAGAGCCCTTCAAAAGGAAGAACAATCTAACCCTAAAGCCAGCAGAAGACAGGAAATTATTAAGATCAGAGCTGAAATCAATGAAATTGAAACAAAAAAAATAAAAAGAGTCGATGAAACAAAGAGCTGGTACTTTGAAAAAATAAACAAGATAGACCACTAGGGAATCTAACCAAGAGAAGGAGAGAAATGAAGCAAATCAATAAAATCTCCAATGAAAAGGGAGTGATCATCACTGACCCCATGGAAATCCAACAAATTATAAGATCATCTTTTGAAAACCTATACTTCTCCAAATTTGATAATTTGGAAGAAATGGATAAATTTCTTGACACATACAACATCCCTAAATTGAATCAGGAGGATATTGAATTCCTAAATAGCCCAATCACAGGCACTGAAATCCATATCACATTAAAAGTCTACCAAAGAAGAAAAGCCCAAGACCTGATGGCTTCCCCACAGATTTTTACCACATTTTTGAAGCGGAACTAACACCTCTCCTTATTAAGTTATTTCAAGAAATTTAAAAGGAAGGAATGCTCCCATCCACTTTTTATAAAGCAACCATAACTCTGATACCAAAACCTGACAAGGATACATCAAAAAAAGAAAATTACAGATCAATATCCCTGATGAACTTGGATGCAAAATTCCTTAATAAAGTACTAGCAAACCATAATCAAAAACTTATAAAGAAGATAATCCATCATGATCAAGTGGGCTTCATCCCAGGTATGCAGGGCTGGTTCAACATACCCAAAACAATTAATGTAATTCACCACTTAAATAGAATCAAGGACAAAAACCATATGATCATCTCAATGGATGCAGAAAAAGCCTTTGATAAAATTCAGCACCTTTTATGTTCAAAACTCTAGAGAAGATAGGGTTCAAAAGATCATTTCTGAACTATGTAAAGGCTATATATGCTGAACCCTCAGCTAGTATAATAATAAATGGAGAAAAGCTGAAAGCATTTCCATGAAAATCAAGAACAAGACAAGGCTGTCCGCTCTCACCACTTCTATTCAATATTGTTCTTGAGACCCTAGCTGGAGGAATTAGGCAAGAGAAAGAAATCAAAGAGATAAAAATAGGAAGAGAGGAAGTCAAACTCTCTCTTTTTGCTGATGATATCATCCTGTATCTGGAAGATCCAAAATACTCCATCAGTAAACTGCTTGAACTCATAAACAGATTTAGCAAAGTGGCAGGATACAAGATCAACACACATAAATCAATAGCTTTCCTATACACTAATGATAATAGCACTGATGAAGTCAGGAAATCAGTCCCATTCAAAATATCTTTGAAAAAAATAAAATACTTAGGAATTAACCTTACAAGGGAAATCAAAGATCTCTTCAATGAAAATTATTGGTCATTGAAGAATGGAATCCATGATGACCTAAGAAGATGGAAAGATGTCCCATCCTCTTGGTTAGGCAGAATTAATATAATACAAATGTCCATTCTACCAAAAGCTTTATACAGATTTAATGCTATCCCCATAAATATACCTATGTCATTCTTTACAGCCATAGAAAAAGAAATTCTCAAATTCATTTGGAACAATAAGAAACCTAGAATTGCAAAACACTACTAAGCAAGAAAGATGAAACAGGCAGTTTTGCCATACCAGATTTAAAACTATACTATAGAGCCGTAGTAACAATGACAGCATGGTATTGGTATCAAGATAGGAAAGAAGACCAATGGAATAGAATAGAAGACCCTGAAACAAACCCTCAAATATTTAAGCATCTGATTTTTGACAAAGGGGGACAAAATATTACATGGAGGGGAGACAGCCTCTTCAACAAATGGTGCTGGACAAACTTGTCAGCCACTTTCAGAAAGTTGAAATTAGACCCATATCTTTCTCCTTGCACGAGAAATCAAAATGGATCAAGGAGCTAGGAATTAATCCAACTACACTGCAACTGATGGACGACAAATTAGGTCCAACACTTCAGCATTTGGGAGTAGGCAAAGACTTTCTCAACAGGTCTCCTAAAGTGAAGGAAGTAAAGTCAAAAATCAGTGAATGGGATGCCATAAAGCCAAAAAGCTTTTGCACTGCCAATAAACAATCAAAAGAGTCAAGAGGTTTCCTACAGAAATGGAGAGAATCATGGGCTATGGTTCTTCTGACAGGGGTCTCATATCCAGAATCTACAAAATCCTCAAAAATCTCAACTACGAAAACACAAACAACCCAATTAATAAATGGGCCAAAGAGCTAAATAGAAATTTCTCAACAGAGGACCTTGATCAAGCTAATGAATACATGAGAAAGTGCTCTAAATCTCTAGTAATCAGAGAAATGCAAATGAAAACCACATTAAAATATCACCTTACCCCTGTCAGAATGGCAAAAATGAAGAAAATAAACAATAATAGATGCTGGAGGGGATGTGGAGAGATAGGGACACTAATACACTGTTGGTGGAGCCGCAGACTAGTATAGCCCGTCTGGAAAGCAGTGTGGAGAATCCTCAAAAAACTAGGGATGAATCCACCATACGATCATGCTATTCCACTCCTGGGTATCTTTCCAGGGGATTTAGAATCAGCACATTATAGTGACACAGTAACATCTATGTTCATAGCAGCTCAATTTACTATTGCTAGGCTGCGGAAACAACCCAGATGTCCCTCACTGGATGAATGGATCCAAAAACTGTGGTACATATATACTATGAAATTTTATACAGCAATTAGAAACCATGATAATGTAGCCTTTGAAGGTAAATGGATGGCTATAGAAGAGATCATGATGAGTAAAATCAGCTTAACCCAGCGATCCAAGGGTCGAATGTCTCCACTCATCTGTGGAGGCTTGATCTAGACCCTGGCCATTGAGAAAGGTAGTCTATTATCAGGTGTTAAATCCAGATAAGGTGTAATGTTATACAACCTAATACTTTTTTAGAGATATTGTGGGAAGGGGAAGGAAGGGATTAGGATGGGTAATTGGGGGGGCACTCCTGGGGGTAAATCTAATATCCAGAATCTACACACATTTTATATTATTTTGTTAAAAACTTGTATGGTTGTTCAAAAATAAATTTCTCAATAAATAATGTCAAGGATATTTGGGAATATTTAATATTTAGGAGTATGATAGCCAGGGATTGCTCTAGGAAACATTTATTTACACAGTCCTGGCTGTAAAAACTATAAGCAAGATAGGTCAGAGAAGAGTTTTGAGCCTAGACACACACACACACACTCTCTCTCTCTCACACACACACTTTCTCTCTCTCTCTCTCTCTCTCTCTCACACACACACACACCCACACACACAGAGAGAGGAGGGGATATGAATGTGTGCATAGGGGTACAGAAAATAGTAAACATGGGCTAATGAAAAGAAAAAAAGATATTGGTTTTATATTTGGTAAACATTTACTGAAAACTACTATTTAATTTGCAATATGCCCATTGATAATTCAAAGCAGGTGTTGGCAAATTATGCCCATGAGCCAAATTCAGCCTATATCCTATTTCTGAATAATCCAGGAGCTAAGAATGGTTTTCACTTTCAGAAAATTTTTTTTCTTTCTTTTTTAAAGAGAGATAGAAAAAAAAGTGAGAGAGAGAAAGAAAGAGAATCAATTTTATATATTTTTTCATCTGGTTTCTGTTCTTAAGACACTTAGTTACGTATGTGGTGCTGGGGTCCAAATATAGATCCTCGTGCATGACAGGCAAATGTTCTACTGCTTAGCCACTGCTCCAGTCCCTCAAAAAAGGTTTCTTAAAAGAAACAAAGAATGTGTAACAGGGCATAAGTCACTCACAATTCCTCAAATATTCACTGTCTGGCTCTTTATAGAAGTATGTACTAATCCTGATTCAAAATTTTGCATCAAGATCTCTAAGAATTAGAAAAAAACATTTTAGGGTAAAATCATTCAATATGAAACTCCTTAGTAGCAAGAGAAGATAATTTATGTTGCCATACCTGCAGCACAAGTGTGTGTATACACACACACACACACACACATATACGAATTTAAAGAGACTCTGATATACTGACTAACCAAAATTCATGAATATACTTTTTTATTGAGAAATTTATTTTTGAACAACCATACAAGTTTTTAACAAAATAACATAAAATGTGTGTAGATTCTGGATATTAGATTTACACCCAGGAGTGCCCCCCCCAAATACCCACCCTTATCCCTCCCTTCCCCTTCTCACAATATCTCTAAAAAAGCATTAGGTTGTATAACATTACACCTTATCTGGATTTAACACCTGATAATAGACCACTTTTCTCAATGGCCAGGGTCTAGATCCAGCCTCCACAGATGAGTGGAGACATTCGACCCTTGGTTCTCTTTTTAACACAGTAATTTTCACAGAATATAAAGAAAATAGAACTTTCCCAGTAATTACTTTTTTTCTTTAATGGGTAATAAACTATTTGGTTTGAAAAATGTTCTCTAAATTTTCACTTAAAAGAAAACACATTATCTTATCAAAGAACAAACAAACAAAAAAACCCCAAAGAAATCAAAGCTAAGACAAGAGCAAAGAAAAAAAAACTCAAAAACAACCCACTGGAAAATTATAGGTCATTTCCCAACTTTTCATTTGTCCACATGTTAGTTTAGAGCAATGGGTTCCAGCTAGCACTTCAGCTCTAACAAAGTTGCATTGTGCTTAGAAAAATAGTTTCATTGTGCTTAGGTAAATACTCTTAGCCAGAGAGTACATGCCTCTCATGATCTGATATAAACATATAGCTGCAGTTGAACAAAATATCCCAAGTCTTAATAGATAGGTCTATTTAAATTATAAGGTGGGGGCTGGGGCATTGGCTTAGCAGTTACAGAGCTTGCCTGGCATGCATTAGGACCCAGGTTCAAAACTCAGCACCACATGTACGAAGAAATGTCAGAGCAACCAAAGTCACATGAAAAACTAAATAAAATTGATTTTCTTTTCTCTCTCTCACTGTCCCTCTCTCTCTCTAAAGATAAATAAGTAAAAAAAGTATAAGGTGGAACAATCTCTTTATAAGCCCTGTTTAAAACATATAAATGATTTTGTACTAAAGTTTATCAACAGGCTGATGAGGATGATAATGATGATGATGATGGTGTGTGTGTGTGTGTGTGTGTGTGTGTGAGTGTGGCGGGATTGGGAGGGTGAGAGTGACACACAGAAGATATGACCTAGTTTTTGTTTAATGAAATGAAAAATACTTTCTTGAATATGTAAGAGACTTTGTGTTAGTTTGTCTTTTTGTTTAGTCTGGATATTGTGTCCTTGAATGGATGCAAACACAAAATTATCTGTCATCACATTTGTGCAGTAACTTTTTTGAAGGTATGTATCTAATGGCATTCATAATTTCTTTGGCATGCACAAAACAGGTAATCTGATTGCTGAAAGGATTAAAAAAAGTAAAAATTTTCTTTTGGAGACTTTCTGGAATAAACCCATACATATGATCATATGCAAATTGCAGGAGAAAACACCTGAAGAATTGCAATTATCCTCTACTTTAACTTTCCCAGATATTTTGTCTTTATTAGAATTTTAATTCTGTGTGTCTATGAATGGAAAAATAACTGTATGCAGTATATGTATCCATAAATTATTTGAAAACAATTTTAATTGCTGAAGCTATGATTAAACTTTGAATAAGTTTATTCACCTCTTGTTTTACACAACGGCATATAATGTGACCCAGAAGGAGCTTTATAAAATTTAATGTTTAAGGAATTTCTAATGATGTTAATTATGTTTGATCTTGCCTCCAGGATAAGATAAATGTGTAAAAAGTTATTTTTTAAAAATTGGTCTCTGTGACATTCATTTTTTTCTCCATGTTGTATAGCATCTCCAAAGTTACAAAGAAAAAGAAATACTTTCCCCATATCAGATTTTGGATATAGCATTGACTTCCCATAGGTATTAACAGTTTTATGTAGTATTCAATATTGTATTATATGATTCTTATGTTGTATGTTATTGACACTTATGGTAAGCTAGTTCAATTACACAGATATTTTATGAATGAAATATGCATAATGCTGTTCCAGGTATGAAGGGTGAGAGAAGTGAATAAGTCAGACCTTCAAGGTAAGTTTCACGAGGATGGGATAATATCATATACTTCTTTATTGTCCCGCAACAAGGTTCACAGTCTATACATCTATGTAGAAAATTCTCATTAAATGTTTAATATACTGAGGACAAGAACAAATCCAAAATAAATGGATGGGGAATGGATCTAAGAAAAATGCACTATTAACTGTGCACAACATGAACATAAAAATATCAGTGCCTTAAAAAGATTTAAAATTATGAGTTTCAAAGGAGAAAATGAACATATAGGGTTAAAATTGGGAAGAGGAAGAAACGTTGGAAGGGTTTGTCAAAGTGAGTTTTGATATGGCTTTGGAGGATGGAGCAAAATTTCAGAAATTAGAAATGGGATGGGGAGATAACTTAATCCATTTTTATAACAAAATACTGCAGACTAGCATACTAAGCAAGTAATTTATAAATAATAAAAGTCATTTTTCAGAGTTTTGAAGGCTGGGAAGTCCAAATTCAAGGTAGTGGTAGATTCAGTACCAGGTAAAAGGGCTTCCTCTCTGTTCCAAGATGGTGCCTTGTTGCTGCCTCCTCTGGAATGGATGAACGCTGTGTCCTCAAGTGACAGAAAGGATACAGGGAAAAAGGGGCAAGGTGCTCCCTTCAAACTTTTTTTTTAAATAAAAATACTAATCCAATTTACGAGGGTGGAATGCTCATGGCTCAGTCTCCTCACCAGAGACTCTACTTTTTAATACAACTGCACACGGCATTAGATTCCAACATGTGAATTTTGGAGAAACACCCATTAAAACACCATTGTAGGAACAGTTCTTTCAGAGAGAAATCACAAGGCAGAGTTGTGAATGCATGGGAAATGTTAGATGAGGAGTGACTACTTCTGGTTGTGTGAGATATAGGTAGAAAACATACGTGAAAACTTGGATTTAATATTATCTAAAACAATCAGAAGAGAAATTTATGACATCTAATATTCTCTAGCACTATCAAGATAGTTTACAATAAAATATTTAAATAAAATATTCCAAAAATAAACAATGAAAACTATGTAACCACTATAGGTATTGTTCCAGATTTGAATGACATAGTTAACAAGTAAATTCTTAAATAATGTGCTTCAGAAACAGTCTATAATTTGGTAGTACTTTTAGTAAACAGTAAAATTTTCTCTTGTACTAATTATTTTTAACTTTTGCAAATGGATTAAGCTTTTATATTTTCTCAAAGTGAAAATTATTTCCCTGATTATTTGGGTTCTCATTAGATCATCAAAACATTGGGTAATAAAGTTGAATGTAAGAAATCATGCATACCATATACATTGGTGATGTACATTTACAACTTTTTCCTTTTTGCTTACTAATTATTTTTAATATATCATATTTTAAATTATTTCTTGACTATTATTTTTAGGAAACATGACAATTTTTTTCCTGAACATTTGCATTTCCAATATATAGTGATGCTTTTATATGGCCATTTGAATTTGCAAAAGAAAATGATAGTGAAAGGAAACAGATGTTCACTGCTGATGAGGAATTCTATATGATATTACTACCAAAATATCCATTTTCTGCATCAATAAGAAGTTTTTCATTTCTGCCCTTCTCTAGGTGCACTGGAAACTCCTACGTATATTATTCACTGCCTGATAATGTTTGAGGGAATATTGTAATAAGATTAGTGTCATATTAAATGGATAGTTGAAAAATTAACTCAGGAGAATTGAACATCTGCCAATTACTCCTTATTTTTAGGAAGCACACTTTTAAAGTAGATTTTTCCTAGGGTGAATTATAGGAAGCTCATACTAGAGTAAAGAAAATAAGGTGCAGGAATCCATGCAGAAGAAAGCATTTGTGTCAAAAAGATACATTTTAGGATATGTTTACTATGATTTATGGTGAAATAGTTCCTTCACAAGTTAATGAAATTTATTAAGAGATATTTTAATGTAATAGGAAAATATGTGTTTGTTATTTTTCTCAAAACTCACTTGAAATGAAAACTATTTTCTAGGAAGTTCATGGCATTTATTTGGAGTGAGTGATTATTTATTAATGAGGTAGGGAAGATTGAGGGTCTTCTGGAACCTTGCCTGTGATCTTGTGCATCACCACGCATGGGCCCTACAGTGTAGGGAAATGCAAACTGTTTTTCCTTACTGCAATATCAGCACAACACATCTGGACTTTAAAATGTGTGAGTGTTTTTATTCACACACTGATCACTTATCTAACACTAACAGGGTGTCCTACAACTCTTTTCAATCCCAACTTTATCTACCTGAAGTGAGAGTCAGATCCCGTAGGTTAAGGGCTCTGCCCCACGAGATTGCCCCTACTTGTTTGTGGGGGTTGCATTTTCAAGTCTGAGCTTTAGTGCTTCTGATTGAGTAGCTGAAAATTTACCCATCTAGAGCAACACTTTTTCTTTTGGTTTCTAAAACATGTATGTTACACAAAAAGCAACAAACATATGCATTCTGTTATTTGGGACAAGTAATAGACTCAAAACAGAATTAGGATTTTATTTCTCAGAAGACTTAAGCAACAAAAAAGGGGGAGCACAAAATGAAAGCTTGAAAGAGTTACTTTGGACATTTCTTCCACTTAATGAGATGTACAAGCTGAGCCATATGAGATTACCAATATTTAACTTTTTTTTAACCTAGGGAGAAAAAATGATTTTCATATAGTAAATTAAAATACTAGAAATATTACTCCTATACAAAGAGTGTGTTTTTACTGATTCCAGTTAAAGGAGCAGGAAACTATATACTATATATAATAAATTCACTTTATGTTGTATCATTATGACTAATAATTATTAATAACAACTACATGTTTAGAGTATAGCAAGCCATTAAAAGAAAAAACAGTTTACATGTCTCAAAAAATGATTATTGAAGTTGTCCATTTACTAATTCTCTTAAGTTGTTCCCTACTTATTCTCCAATTCCAGGTGACAAATTTTATTTTGTTATGATTTTTCATTGCTTTTATGGTGCTAATGTCTAATGTCTAGCACTTACTCAAGGTGCAGTAGGTACTCAATCATATTTTGATTACTAATAAATTGATAGGATCTTAAAATTAGTTTGTTGTCCTGGATTATTTTTATTTTCTCATTATGGGGAAAATCTACTCAGCCCAGAAAAATAGACTTTGTTGAGAGAATGCAATTTAGGTTTCAGCTAATACATTGAACTTTAATGTGTCATCTGGGATTCAATAAAGTATCATAAACAAGGGGGAAAAAGCTTTACTATGATAAAATGAAATCTCTGCATTCTTTTGGTGGCCTAGAATTCCAAAATCTGATGATGCCCCTTCAGAGAAAGTCTTAGTTCTTTGTAAACACTCAGATTTTACCAAAGCTTTGTGGAAGCAAATAGTGCTCTGTTTCTGCAAATAGTTGAACCATACATTATAAAGAAACCAATTATTCTTTAGTGTTTTATTTCTATGGCATATACTTGTTTTAAAACATTTTTCTTTTTGGGCCATATTGCTAGCATTGTCACATCCATTCCATACCTTAAACCAATCTGGTAATGAAATTGAGCAAAAGAATTTGAAAATTTGAATGGTAATTTCCCTCAAGATAGAGAACTCCCTGAATTCATGAGCCTTCTTTGTTACTCTGCCACAAAATAGTTCTGATTACTTTTTCTTTACTGAAGAAAGCAGTAGAATGTTTCCTTTTTCTGAATATAAAAAGGACAATATAAATTAAAGCTCCAAAACCAAAACCATTTTCTCCAAAAATACCACTACTCTAATATTATTATTTCTAGTTTTTATGGGTTTATGGAGAACCTTACTATACTTTGTGAAGAGAACAATGGATTCATTGTTATCTGTGGAATGAGGATATGGGACCATAGCATCTAATTCAGAATTTTCTTAATTCTGAGTGGATGTCACAGAGAAAAAAAATGTTTGAATTCTCTACTTAATATTTTATTTTAATTTTCAAATATTTTCCATCAGGCAATCAGCTTGATGGATGAGAAAATAAAAGTGAAGGTTTGGAGTTAAGAGTAAGTAATGTTTGATTTTTGGGAGGTCTCGTTTTGCTTAAGAGAAAGGAGTATGGCTTTTGGAATCAATAGTCTTGCCTTGAATTTCTAGCTCTCCCACACTTATAAGCCATGCAAGAAATTTGCCTATTACTCCATGTAAATTTTCTGTGGCCAGTGTAACATTCCCTGAATATTCCTTCTTTTATTCTCAGAATACTTGAAAAATGGACCACAGCATTTGATATTTTAATGTATGTCATATAGTATTCATTATATATTGCCGTGTATTTTTTTTAATAATATGTTGTCAAGTTCTTAATATGGTGGTCATTACTTCTGCTTTCTGTTGTGTCTCCTACATATTAGGAATACTTTGTTGATTACATTTCATTTTTGCCTAGGAATCACAAACAGAAAGATGGTTATTATAAGTTTCTCTCTTTTTGAAAATCAAGGAAATAAATTTTTTTAGCACTTCCATCTGCTAGTTATAGAAAAACCATTCATCTATTGGCATTATGATCAGTTGTGATTACAGAATTTTCTAATTTTTGTTTACTCTGTTTTCACTTTGATTTCTGAGTGCTATAGTCATTAAGCCAGATGGATGTGAAGAGAAGGGAGCTTGATTTACAAAACTCACTATGGGTTTCGTATGCCAACCCTGAGGAGAGTGAATTAAAACATTCTGTGATTTCTGTTAAGTGATAGATTTAGATTCCTTGATTTGCCTGGCTGTCTGCCTTTTTGAATATAATGAACAATATAAGCTCTTGGGCCAATCTGCCCCCATGTTACCCTGACCTCTTTATTATCAATATCTTTTATTGTGCTGCACTTGGTGTTCAAACATGGATCATTAGGAAGCAATAAATATATTCATTTTCAAAGATAGGGCAGTGGTGGGCTGGTGATGTACCCAGAGATAGAGCATTTGCCTAGCCTGCATGAGGCTCTAGGTTCAATCCCCAGTATTGAAAAATAAATTTAAAAAAAAAAGGATAGGGCAATGAAAATAAATGGATTATTAGAAGTTTTATTATTAGAGTCATTTTCATTTCAATTTCTACTGTGATTAAGTATCAAAGCAGTCTTTTGCTGGGAAGAAATACAACAGATGAAGACAAATGATTAATTTTACTTAAGTGTTTAAAAATGTTTAATGTTTGGGTATCTGATATCTGTTTTGCCTTTTGAGAATTATTTGGAAAACCACCAGGATTCTTTCCCTCTTCCTCTCATTTTGGTGGCACTGGGGATTGGAACCAGGGCCTCAAGCAAAGCATGTGCTCAACCACAGAACTACCCCCCAGCGAACAGTAGGCCTTGTGAAGTTATCGTAGAACAATAAAACATTCAAAAAAGGAAAATGAAACACTTCAAAATATGTACCTTTTATTTTGGTCAAATTATTCTATGAATTTCAGTGATAGGATTTATCCCATTTGCTCCTGGTGGGAATGTAAATGGATATGATCATTTACAAAGAGCAATAAGATAAGTAGGCATAATGTCAGGTTGAAAAGAAAAACCAAATTTTAAAATTATATAAAAAGTTTAAATTATGAAAAAATGTGAAAATAAAAAATTTAGAGTGATTAGGGGACTGGAGTGGTGGCTCAATGATTGGGGTGCTTGCCAGGCTTGTGCGAGGACCTGAGTTCAAACCTTAGCACCACATACACAACTAAATGTTGGAGAAACAAAGGACAGATGAAAAAATAAATAAAATTGATTCTCTTTCTCTCCTACTCACACTCTCTCCTAAAAAAAATATGAGTGATTATTCTTGGGAAGTGGGATTGTGGGTGAGTTTGTACATTTTCATATTTTCTTTTCTCATACATGTATAATAGGTTTTCAATATTTTCCAAATGCTAAACTGAATATGTACAATTTTTATATCAGAAAAAAAACAAAAATTTTATTGTTTGAGAAATAATGGCGATTTGATGAAATGCCACTGTTAGTAATGATGGCATAAAACACAATCCACAATCCACATAATCCTGGAGTCATACACTGACTTAGTTATGACAAATTTTATATATTTTCAAATAAATGAAAATTTATAGCTAAATCAGAACAGAAATTCCAATTTAACTTTTATTATTAAATTTGTTTTTAGCTGATGCATGAAAGCATAAAAATTGTACGTATTTATTGGATACCATGTGCCATTTCAAGGCATATATACATTGTTTAATATTTGAATCAGATTAAATTAATTTTTTTAAAAGACAGAGGGACAGAGAGAGAGAGAGAGAGAGAGAAAGAGAGAGAAAGAATCAATTTTATTTCATTTTTTCATGTGGCTTTCATTCCTCTCAGAATTCTTTGTGTATGTAGTGCTGGGGTTTGAACCTGCATTCTTGCACATGCCAGGCAAGCACTGTAACCACTGAGCCACTGCTTTAGCCCCCTTAAATGAAATTAAATTTATCTGTCTCCTCAAATATTTACCATTTATTATGGTGAAAGTTTTCAGAATCATTTCTTCTAGATTTTTGGAATGTATAGAACATTATTGGTATCTACAGTTACCCTACTATGTCATAACTTATCAGAAAGTTTGACTCCTTACCAGCTGTAACTTAGAATCATTGGTCAACTTTTGTATCCCTACTTTCCTCTGCCTCTATTAACTATCATTCCATTCTCAACTTCTATGTGAACAACTTTTATATTCCACATTGGAGTGAGGTCCTGTGGTTTTATGTGCCTGCTTTAGCTCATTTAACATGATGATCTTCAGTTTCATCCATGTTGCCACCAATGATAGGATTTCATTCTTTTTTAATGGTTGAACATTATTTCATTGTGCATATTTACCACATTTTCTTCATCCATTCATCAGTTGATTAACACTTAGATTATTTCCATTTCCTGATTCTTGTGAATAAGTGCTAAAGTGAACATGGAATGCAGATGTTTTTCAGTATACTGATTTTGTTTCTTTTAGACCTATAGCCAGCAGTGGAATTGCTGTGTCATATGATAGTATGGTAGTCCTACTTTTAATTTTTTGAGGAACCTCCAATACCTTTTCCATAATGGCTAAATTAGTTTATATTCCTACCAATGCTGTGCAAGGATTCCCTCTTCTTCCCAGTGATACCTTTAATTTTTTTAGTATAGCAATTCTTACTGAGGTTATATGGTATTTCATTATGTTGTTGGTTTTTCATTCCCTGATAATTAGTGATGTTGACCATTTTTTATTTATTTGTTGGCCATTTGTATTTCCTTTTTAGAGAAATAGCTAGTTAAATCTCTTACCCATTTTGTAATCAGGCCTTTCATTTTATTTCATATTGATTTTTGCTATTATTTATGTTCATAATATATTGTGGATATTATTGTTCTGGATAATGTCAGATATACAGTTTGCAAATGTATTCTCCCATTCTGTAAGTTGTGTTTTTATTCTGTTGATATTTTCTCCTGTTATGCAGAAATTATTTAGCTTAATATAATCTCACTTATTTTCATTTTTTATGCTTTCTGGAATTTGTCCAAAAAATCCTTGTCTAGTTCAATCTACTGAAGCATTTTCCTGATGTTTTCTGGTAGTAGTTTCACAGATCTTATATTAAGCTTTTGATCCATTTTGAATTAATTTTTATAACTGAGGAGACATAGAGGTTTAGTTTAATTCTTTTGCATATAGATACCCAATTTTCCCCAGCACCAGTTATTGAAAAGACTGTCATTTTGACTTTGTATTTTCAAATAGTCTGTCTTTGGGTTAATTCTTTCTTCTGTTTAATCTATCCTTCTCTTGGAGCCTTCTATTATGGTTTTAACTTCCCATAGTGAATTTTTCAACTCAAGGATTTGTTTGATTTTTAAAATTGCTTCCATCTCTTTGTTAAATTTCTTAAAGTATTGAATAATTTATCTGTGTTTTCTTGAAACCTGCTGAGTTTCCTTAATACAGCTATTTTAAATTCTTTGATATTTTTTCCTGCATTGGTTACTTTCTGGTTGGTTTTTGGCACCTTATTTGGACTGATAGATGAGGTCATGATTTCCTGAGAGCTCTTGAGCTCTTGATGCTTCTTGGAATGCAGTGACATCTGAGCTTTGAAGGATTAGATATATATTTTGGTATTTTTAGTCTGATTGTGTGTGTGTGTGTATTTTATGTTTTTATTTTTTGTGTGCCTGATTTTCCAAGAATTCTAAGCAGGTTGCTTATTTTCTCTGAAAATATGGCTACTTTTTGTCTTTCTCTTAATCAGCTTTTTGTCACTGTGACCAAAGTATCTAAGTAGAACAACTTGCAGGAGTAAAAGTTTATTTTGTCTCTTGATGTCAGTAGAGGTTCAGTCCATGGTTGGTCCTTTCCATTGCTCTGGGTCTAAATGAGGCAGAACATCATGGTGGAAGAATTTGGTGGAAGAAAGCTTCTCAGCTCATGGTGACCAGGAAGCATAGAGATAGGGGGAAGGGGCAAGAGGGGGGTGGGGAATCAGGAGGACAGGATATATTTCCCAAGGGTACAACCCCTTGAAACTCACCACCTCCAGCAATGCCCTACCTGACTAAAGTTACCATTTAGTGCATTCAAATTAGGATTGACTGATCAGTTTGCAGTTCTTATAATCTCCTCATTGCATCTCTGAATATTAGTACATTAATACGGGAGCTTTGGAGCAATGCCTTTTTAAAAATCAGCTTTTGTGTTGCTGTGACAAACATACCTGATGACAATAAGATAGAGGAGGGAAAGTTTATTTTGGTTCATGGTTTCAGAGATTCAGTTCATGACTGGCTGACTTCAGATCTGGGTCTGATGTGAGGTACAGCATCATGGTGGGAGTGCATGGTGGAGAACCAGGAACCAGAGGAACAAGGTATATATCCCAAAGACACACCCCCAGTGACATACCTTCTTCAGTCACACCTATAGTTGCCACCCAGTTAATAGATATTAATGGAATAATCCACCAATTATGTTACAACTCCCATAATCTAATCATTTCACTTCTAGACATTCTTGCATTGTCTCACACATGAGCCTTTGGGGGATACCACTTTTTTACAATTATGTGGTGCCCCAATTTCAGGTTTGCCACTGTTTCAGCACTAGATGGTCATCTAAACCCAGGTTTGTCCAAAATCCACAATTAATATATTATTCAATGGGAAGCTGTGGAGTACCTCAAAAAGCAGTATCTTCCTGCAAAACTCTCATTGGAACTGGATGGAGTGGACCCAGATGCCTCATGCATAGTCAGTACCTTGTGATTGGGTACTGTGGGATTTTGCATGGCTCTGTGAAGAATCACTTTGGAGGGATCAGCCCTAGTATTCTATGCCATACCTATGACCACCAAGTCTGCAAGACTTTGTCATACCTCATATCTAAGGCTCACTAAAACCAACACAGCACTGGAATAAGACCAGTGCCTACACTCCTATGGGCTTCTTACTGCTAAGGTAGATTCAGGACTGATGACCACTGTAACCAGTCTCAGATATTACTGTGATTAGAATTCCAACAGACTGAATATGAATGTCTTCCATTGTTCTAGAGCTGTAACAGAAGCTCTGTCTGCAGGTAGGATTGGAGATTGGTTTTGTTAGGATCTACTCAGTGTTAGGTTTCACCAGTTTGGCACTAAGTTCTAAGGCAAAGTCTTGTGCTTACTCTCCTGTCCTATTCCCAGTGAATGAAGTCTTGTTTCCCAGCTGTCAAAGGTTGGGAGGTGTTTGTGGAAACAGTCTATTGGCCACCAACGCTGATGATAAGCTGGTTCACTACTGAGTCCCGCAGCTGCAAGGACTTTCACATAGTCAGGTGTGTAAGGCTCATACTGAAGTCAGTGGCAATGCAGGCCAGAACTTGAGTCCATTCCATTGGAGGTATAGATGTCTGTGTAGTGCTGGGATAGGTCTAGATCTCCATCTGTAAGCATTCCCCTGGGGTTGATTGTGCTATTTAAAGTTGGAGAATAGGTGATGGTAACAGTTTCTTTGTTACCAAGATTGATGCTAAACTGGGTTGTACCACAGTCTTGGCATAGAGGAATGCCTGAGGACAATAATAAGGCTGGCAAAGATGCAGATTGAAACTTGGTTCTGTCCCATTGGTGTGAAGGTCTCTAGGTGATGGCAAGGCAAGTCTGTGGATTTTGTCTGGGAGCTCTGATACGATCTGTTGGTTTCTGTCTGATACTGGGCCTCACCATGACAAGACTAAACTCTAAGTCACAGTCCTGTGCTGACTTTCATGCCATGTCTCCAAGTGGGTGTAGTCTTTCTCCCTGCTCTGCTGTTTGAAGATAGAGGAATGGAGACTGAGGCAGTCCCTTTGCCAACTGGCTGATGTAATCCCAGTGGCTTATTCCATGAGTTCTATCCTGATGGTAGGGGTTGTGGAGTTTTCCCAGGTTCTGGGTTTCACCATGGTGGTCCTGGAACTGGGTTTTGAGTCTAGGGCTGGATTTATTTCTTCTTCCTCCTACAAAAAGGAGACAGCTCTCGTCATACTGTTTGACGTTAGGAGAGGGGTGACATGATAATTCTTTTCTTCTTGCCTTTTTCAATGTGTCTTTTATTTTTATTATAGTAAAACCAGGTACTATTGATCTGTTGCCTGGATTCCATTGTTAGTATAGTTTGGTTTGTGAATAAGTTTTTACTTTGTTGTGTATGTAGGGAAGTGATTATGGGAGGACCTTATCTGCCATCTTGCTGTATTTGTCCCCTCAATTGAACTTTTAAAATTTCTTAAGCAGAAACAATGAAAAGTTCAAGCTAGTGGTTTATCTACCCAGTCATTATTTCACCATAGGAATTCTTCCTCTTCCTTTCCTCTCTCTTTCTTATTTTCTCTTTCCTTACATATTTATTGAGTAATGACTATGTGAGTGACACTTTTAAATGCAAAGGAAATAAAAATATTACAACTTCTGTCTTTAAGGAGTTTGCAATTAATAGAATAAACATCCTTGGAAATTTTACTTCATTTGAAGAAACAACACTGAAAGGGGCTTAAAAGGAGAAAATTCTGTTGGGAAAAACACACATTCAAGTTTAATTATTAAGGCCCTCAGAAACAAGATAGACAATTATATTCTATGTCTAATGTATTTAAGACTGACTACAATCTATTAGTTTAAATAGGAGGGCTGTCAACTTGCTGGAATGAAATAGGTAACCTTGTTTCTTCCTGAATTATAGAGATAGAGAGTGGCATTGAGGAACCACAGGGGACAGATATTTGAGCCTGTTTTGCTGATGCAACTTTTATCTCCTTGAAGTTTTTTTGAATAAAAGTAAAGCTGAGGACTATAAACAAAGGAAATAGTTCCAACATTTGTATAGTTGCTGTATATTATGTACTTTAGTAATTTCAGCAGTATATTTGAAACTTTATTTTTATCTTGCAGATATTTATCTTCTCCAGGTCCAAAGGGTTTAGCAACAGCAATATAATGAGCAGTCCAGAAATCACTATTAAGTGATCAGCTTGCAATCAAACCATGCTCTGCAAATCCCTATTATTAGCTTCCTTTGCCTTCCTTATTGCTTTCTCTCTTTTGCCATTTCCTCACTCAATGCCACATCCTTTCAGTAGCTCATTTCTATAAAATCAGCTATCAATGCTAATTGCAGAGGCACAGCACATATGCATTAAAGGGAGACCTCAGGGATAACATCTTTATCTTAAGTTTTATAGAACCCAAGGCTACTTTTATCATTTAATTCTCACACAGCAGCTGTACTTATCTTTCACAGACAGATTTGAAATGTAATGAAAATGCTAACAAATTTGCCATATATAACCTTTTCTTTCCAGTGTCATTAAGGATTAAGATGAGTCACTCATTTCTTCATATTACCCTTATGCAATTGTGGACATTACTGGCCTCTTCATTATTGCTATTAGCTGCTATAAAATTTCAAAGCATTTTACAATCTTCCTATTATTTGCAAACTGAATATTTTACTTCAGGGATGCCAGTATTACTGCACAAAAACATACTTATTTAATAACTAAATTTGACTCAATCTACATATATAGAAGTAGACAATATCAATGAGGAATTATCTCAAATGGTTTCCTTACCCTCCTTACCTTCAAAACTACATTCTTAATAGATCAATGAATAATGTAAAGAAATATATATTTAAAATTAAACACCCATAAGTGAGAATACACTATAGATGACACAAGATTATTGTTGTGGTAGATTAGTTCATGTTTTATTAACATTTTTACAGTTTCTGTTTTAATTCACTTGAATAAGAGTAGTAATAATAAAAATATATTTATTTTGCACTTACAATGTGAAAACATTATTACCTTTCTTCAAACTTTTCATTAATTCATGCAGTAATTGCAGTATCTCCATTTTATGGATAGGGCTGATTTGCTTCAATTTGCACAAGTACAAACTCATAACTAGAATTTGAATGCAAGCCTTTCTGAATGACTCTAAAACTAGCTGCTCTGTCATACATTTAAAAGTTATATCATCATCTATCCTGTATTTTTCTTGCTACCTAGGTACCTCTCAGGAAAAAGGTAAATTGATTTATTGATATTTTTAGAGCTATATTTTTCCTGTTCATGGTTTTTCTTTCTAATCCTCAAATTTGGTCTGTATTTTCTCCCCATGAGATCTAATGTATTTTTATGTAATTGTTCTTTTCTGGAAACATAGTTGCTTATCTCTGTATTCCTAATGCATAGCATAGTTCCTGGCCAACAGCAGACCCCTAAATATTTATACAATGAACATATTTACATATAATTTTTATTTTGATAAATGGATCAAACTATGCCATATATTTTTGCCAACGTCTATTATCAAATACCAATTTGGCAAAATCAGGAACATCATCCTACGTTAATAAATGCAATTTTAACACACCAAGTTCAATAGCTCCATTGTGTTCCTCTAAATGTTTACACTATAATTAATTTACCCAATCCTCTATATTTGCAATTTTAGCTAGTTTTCCATTTTTATCACCTGTTAAAGAATGTTTGGAGGCATACACTTGCTCTCAGTTCTTTACACATAGCTCTAATTATTTGAGAAAGGGCATAGATAGTCTCAATTCTTTGTATGTTCTCAAGTTTTGATAGGTATTGTCAAACTTCCAGAAGGGTACTCCAATTTACATTCTCACAGAAGAAGGGGTAGACAAAGCATGTAATTTATTTATTATTGCAACAGGTTTTTTAATAGTATTCTAAAAAAGACTCCTAACCATAGATAAATTTTTTGATAATACACTGCATAGAAATCATGCCAGTTTTAATTTCAGTTCAGAAGTGGTCATAGGATATATAAAAACACACAAAACTCAAAAAGAGGAAAGCATTCAATTAAAAATGTGTAAAATGTTATCCAAAGAAGATATAAGAATGGCAAACACATGAAAAGGTGTTCAACATAATCAGTTATTAGGAGAATGAAAATTAAAATCACAATGCGATACCACTAGATATTATAATGGTTAAAACAAAATGACACAAGACAAAAAAATAAAAAACAGACAATGGCAATTTCTGGAAAGAATGTGGAGCAACTAAAACACTCATGTATTGCTGGTGAGAAGGAAAAATGGCACAACCATGATGGAAAACAGTTGGATGGAAGTTAAATATATTGGTACCATAAAGTCTAGAAATCCTACTCCTAGGTATAATAATTATATACACATGTACACACATGTATACCTGAATATATCAGACTACATGGTATGGCTCAACACCAACAGGACACTACGTTGTCATGTTGTAGTCTGGTGTATGCAGGTGTACATGTATGTAGGTTGTACACGCATGTGTGTACTTACCATCACTAGTAGTGCTTTGTAGTTCTCAATAACAAAGGGTTAGCCTAGTCGTGGCCTCTACTATTTCCTATTCAGACTCAGAAAATCACTTAATTATGGCTAAATTCAGGTTTTGTTGCAAAGAGTTTGTTTTGATGTACCTTTTTATATTACAGAAAAGGAAATGCTTATCCAGATTCATCAAGGGACTGATGTATAGTCACCCAACTTTCCTTGCGATCAGCATCTGAAATAGATCTAGACTATTTATTTGTTTCTCATTAGGAAGTTTCTGCATTTTACTAGGGTTATATAGAACAATGAATATATCAATACTGCTCACAGCTCCAGTCTTTAGAAATCTTGTGTGATTTGTGATTTTTATCATATACTTTTAGAAATACAAAATTTTTCTTCAATTAAATAAGATAAGATTACCTGGCTACAGTACTAATAAAATTTCATCTAGAAACTCATTTAAGTTCCTCTGAAGAAATACATTTTAAAAATAAGATTAAATAATTACTATTTGTGCTGGAGTGGTGCCTTGATGGTTACAGCACTTGCCCTGCCTGCACGAGTACAAGAGTTCAAACCCCAGCACCCACATACACAACTAAGTGTCAGAGCAACGAAACTCATGTGAAAAGCTCAATAAAAATTGATTCTCTCTCTCTCTGTCTTTCTTTCTCTCTCTCTCACTGTCCTTCTCTCTTTAAAAAAATAATTACTATTCTGTTTATATTAAAATAGATTACTCCATATAAGAAAAATGTTATAAATGAAATTGCACACATTGTTTAGATGTTCCTTAACTTTTGCTTTTTGATCTCACTTCATAATTTGAATATTTTTAATTTATATTTTGAAATTTAGATTGTAGAGTTTTGTCAAAGTTGGCTGAAAGAAATACCAAAAATAGCCCTTTAGGATGTGGACTTCTGCTAATCATATGAGGGGACGAGAAGCCTGTCTGCAATACAGAATAAGAGAAAGGCTCAGTGCTGGCCTTATCACTGCTGGAGAATGCTTCTCTGGATACCCCTTAGAGATAAAGGAGGGTAGAGAGGGGTTACCTGCAAAAAGAAGCAGAAAAAGGGAAGGAAGCTTAGTCAGAATAATTAATATTCATGATAATATTGAGGCAACAGTGAAGGATGGTGAGAACAGCATCACTAACAGTGATATATTTTCCTTTAGAAAATGTTTACCCATAGACTAATAACTATGATTTTATTGCAACTTTTCTTTTTTTCTTTTAAGTTGAAAAGAAATGGGCATGGTGGTGTACATTTATGATCCCAGCAACTGGAGAAGCTGAAGCAGGAGGATTCCTAATTCAAAGTCAGCCTCAGCAATTTAGTGTGGCCCTAAGAAACTTAATAAGACTGTAGCAAAATAAACAAATAAAAAGGATTGGGGATGTGCTCAGTGGTTAAGAGTCCCTGGGCTCAAACATCAGTACCAAAAGGAAAAAAAAAAAGATAAAATGTAATCACATGGCTTCCCCCCCCCCCGCCATTTTTCTATTGGTCCACTAAAGTTGTACATATTGATGGGATTTATAGTTACATATTCATATATGCACACAATGTCACAGTATAATTTGGCCAACATTCCCCCATCCCTTGTCCCAGCTCTCCTCTCTTCCCTCCTCACATCCCCTTGTCCCTTTCCTCTGCTGATTGCCCATTGAAATTGATTGTGTAGGAATTATTTTGCTTCCTAGGGGTGCAAAATTTATTTTTCTCTTCTCGCCTTTAACACTACCTTCTTTCCCTGCCATCTCTCCTCCCCCATCCCAGCCCTTTCTCTACCCTCCTAGACTTCCTTTAGTTATTATATTGATTTGTATTTGAACAGTTCTTTATGAAATCTCATCCCTCCCTCCCCCTTTCTTTTATTTTACTGTAGCTTCCACAAATGAAAGAGAACATGACTTTTGAGTTTCTGATGTGACTAATTTTGCGTAACATGATATATTCTCCGTTTCCATTCATTTGGAGCAAATTCCATAGTTTTATTCTAATGGCTGAGTAGAACTTCATTGTATATATACCACAACTTCTTAATCTGCTTATCTAGTGACAGGCATCTGGCTGATTCCATAAATTCACTATTGTGAATTATGCTGCTGTAAACTTTGATGTGGCTGTGTTGCTGTAGTATGTGGATTTGAGGTCCTTTGGGAAGATCCTTAGGAGTGGGATAGCTGGGTTGTAAAGTGGTTCCATCCTGAGTTTTCTGAGGAATCTCCATATTGCTTTCCTTAGTGATTAAACCAGCCTGAAATCCCACCAATAATGTCCAAGTGTTCCCTCTTCCCTACAGCCTCACCAGCAGTTATTATTGTTCATGATCTTGATCTTTGCCATTCTAACTGGAGTGAGATGAAATGTTAGTGCAGTTTTGATTTGCATTACCTGTAATGCTAGAGATACTGAACATTTTTTAATATATTTATTGGTCATTTGCGTTTCTTTCTCTCTCTCTCTCTTTTTGCCGAGAGAGACACAGAGAGAGAGAGAGGAGAGAGAGAGAGAGAGAGAGAATCAAATTTATCTAGATTTTCATATTTTTTATGTTTGTTTTTCTGACACATAGTTGTGTATGTGGTGCTGGGATTTGGACCTGGATCCTTGCACATGCAAGGCAAGTGCTCCACTACTGAGCCACCACTCCAGCACCCATTTGTGTTTCTTGTGTTGAAAAATTTCAGTTTAGTTCTTTAGCCCATTTGGAGATTGTGTTATTTGTTTTTTTTTTTTTTGGTGTTTTTTTGAGATTTTTGTATATTCTGGATATTAGTCCCCATCAGAGGGTAGCTGGCTAAGATTTTCTCCCGTTCTGTAGTCCTAGTCATTTCCTTAGCGATGCAGAAGCTTTTTACTGTAGTGGCATCCTGTTGGTTGATTCTTGGATTTATTTCTTGTGCTTGGGGGTGGGTGGGTCTCATTAAGGAAGCTGGTGCCAACTCCTATATTGTGGAGTGCTGACCCTATGTTATCTTCTAGCATTTATAAGGTTTTTGGTCTGATTCTTAAGTCTTTGACATTTTAGTTTGAGTTTTATGCAGGGTGATAGATAAGAATCTAATTTCACTTATCTACATAGAGCTAAGTAGATTTCCTGGCTGGCACCAATTGTTGAATAGGCTATCCTTTCTTCAAGATATATTTTTGCCTTCTTTATCAAATATCAGATGGCTATATAGGTTTGTGGATTTATCACAGTGTCTACTATTCTGTTCCATTGATCTTCATGTCTATTTTGATAGCAATACTGAGACAGTTTTAGGAGAGAGAGCAAAATGTCTAGGTAGTCTGGACAGGAAAAAGGGCCCCAGCTAAGAGCTAGCTGGTAGAGGATGATTGACAGGGCATTCTCAGAGCCTTCAAATGCAAAAAGACTATGAGGCTCACCTTTGTCCCAACTAAGAGATAGGGGTGATCACAGGTGGGAACTAGGAAGTTTTTGCCACCTTTTGTTTTACACAGATTTTTAACCAATGGAGTTCTTGACCAATTTCAATGCCTGTTTTGCATAGATTTTAACCAATGACTTTGGTACTAAGTTTCAATGCCTGCTTTGCATAAGATTCAACCAATGATGTAGATGTATTTCTCAATGCCTGCTTTACATGAATATTAATTATGCTCATACCCCAAATCAATATAACCCTTGGCCTAACCTCCATTAGACAGTGTCCTGCTTCCAGGTACCCCTCCACCTTGTAGAGTCTCTGCTCTTCTTCCTAAATAAATCTTACTCCTTTTACTCCTTTCTCCGTGGTTGTCCTTGGATTTTATTCTTCAAATTCATGAGACAAGAACCCAGAAGATTGGCACCGAATTCCTGGGGGGAATTTCCACCACACCAAGAGCTGCAAAACCCAGCTTTTAGCTGGGCAACTGCTAACACTTTCGGTTGCAGACACCTGCAGCCACCCCAAATTCCCAGTTTTAACTGAGAATGGTTACAAACACTAGTAGCAGGCTATTTTGGCTGCTGGAATCTGTAGTGGCCCAGACTCCATTCACCAGTGGAAGCAGAGAATCCAGCCTCATCTCAAAATCCCTGCATCAATACCATGCTATTTCTGTTACTGCAGCTCTGTAGTATAATTTCAGATCAGGTATTGTGATACCTTCTAATTTGCTTTTCTTGCTTAATATTGCTTTGGCTATTCTGGGTCTCTTATTTTTTCAAGTACATTTAAGAATTTTTTCTAATTCTGTGAACAATAACATTGGTACTTGAATGGCAATTGAATTAAATCTTTATAGTGCTTTTGTTAGTACGAGCATTTTAACAATATTAATTCTGCTTATCCAAGAACATGGGATGTCTTTCCATATTTTAAGGGCTTTTTCAATTTCTATTGTCAGTGTTCTATAGTTTTCATTGTTCAGCTCCTTTACCTCTTTGGTTAGATTAATTCCCAAGTATTTTATTTTATTTTTTTGAGGTTATTGTGAATTGGATGATTTTCATGATTTCAGCAGAATCACTGTAGGAGTATAGGGAAGCTATTGATTTGTGGGTGTTGATCTTGTATCCTGCAATTTTGCCAAATTCATTTATAAACTCTAGAAGTCTTCTGGTAGAGTTTTTTGGGTATTCTAGGTAGGATCATATCATCAACAAATAGAGTTTGACTTCTTTTCCTATTTGCATCCTTTTGATTTCCTTCTCTTGCCTGATTGCTCTGGCTAATTTTTGAGGACAATATTAAATAAATGTGGTGAGAGTAGACAGTCTTGTCTTTTTCCTGAATTTAGTAGAAATGCTCTCAGTTTTTCTCCATTTAGTATGATGTTGGCTATGGGTTTGTCATAAATCACCTTTACAATGGTACGGTAAGTTCCTTTGATCCCTAGTTTCTCCAGTGTATTTAACATGAATGGGTACTGAATTTTATCAAACATCTTTTCTCTTCTAATACAGATGATCATGGAATTTTGCCCTTAATTCTGTTTATACGATCAATCACATTTATTGATTTGTGTATGTTGAACCAACCTAGCATTGCTGGAATGAAACCCGCTTGATCATGATATATTATCTTTTTGAAATCCTTTTGAATATGGTTTGCTAAAAAATTTTATTATGTACTTTTGCTTCTATGTTCATCAGGAATATTGGTATGTAGTTTTCTTTCCTTAATCCATATTTGTTGGGTTTTTGGTATTAAGTTCATGGTTGAATCATAGTAAGTATTTGGGAGTGTTCTGTCCCTCTCAGTTTCATGGAATAACTTAAGAAAGAATGGTGTTAGTTCTTCTGTAAAGGTCTTGTAGAACTTGGCTAAAAATCCATTAGGTCCCAGGCTTTTCTGTTTTTAATGGCTTTTGACTGCTGTTTCAAATTCATTGCTTAATAATGGTCTGTTTAAGATTTCTATATTTTCCTGATTCATTTTGGGGAGGACATTGGTGTCTAGCAATTTGTCCATTTCTAATGAATTTTCCAATTTATTGGCATATACATTTTCAAAGGAGGTTCTGATAATTCTCTGTATTTCACCTGGGTCTGTGTTGATATCTCCTTTTTTTCATCTCTGATTTTGTTAATTTTATTCATATCATTTTTTCTGATTAAGTTGGCTAAGTGTTTGTCAATTTTATTTATCTTTTCAAAGAACTAACTCCGTTTCATTGATTCTTTGTATTTTTTATTCTCTATTTCATTGATTACAGCTCTTTAGTATTTCCTATCTTCTACTGGTTTGGGCATTGTTTTGTTCTTCTTTTTCTAAGGACTTGAGGTGTAGCATAAGTTTATTCATTTTCAATCTCTCTAATTTTCTTAAGTAGGCACTCTTTCCAAATAAATCTTCCTATTAGGAATGCTTTCAGTGTCTAAGAGATTTTGATATATTATGTCTGTGTTCTCATTCATTTCTAAGAATTTCTTGATTTCTGTTCCATTTCATCTTTGATAAATTCTTCATTCAAGAGAGTATTCAATCTCCATGTGTTTATATGATTTCTGTTGCTTTTCTTGATGTTGATTTGTTGCTTCATCCATTATGATTGGATAGGATATGAGGGATTATGTCAATATTTTTGTATTTGCTAATATTTACTTTATGGCCTAGAATATGATTTATTTTGGAGAAAGTTCCATAAGCAGCTGAAGAAGGTAAGCTGAGCTGGTTTGTGATGGAATATTCTGTAGATGTCTGTTAGATCCATTTGATTTATAGTGTTGTTTGGGTTGGTGATATCTTTGTTGTTTTTTTGTTTTTATGACATGTCTATTGGTATTAAGTGTGCATTGAAATCCCTCAGTATTATTGTATTGGGGTCTATGTGGAGTTAGATGCTATGCTGTATTTTTTCCATAGATTTGGGAGTGTTGACATTTGGGTCATACATATTTACTATGGTTATATCTTCTTGTTCAATTGTTCCCTTTACTGAGATATAGTGGCCTTCTTTGTCTCTTCTGATTAATGTTTGGTTTAAATCTACATGGTCAGATGTGAGAATGGCATCATGTGCTAGTTTCCTTGGGCCATATGCCAGAAATGCTTTTTGCCATCCTTTTACCTTCAGTCTGTGGGTGACTTTTCCTATGAGTGTTTTGGAAGCAGCATATAGTTGGCTTATGCTTTTTGATCCATTCTGCTAATCTGTGTCTTTTCATTGGAGAGTTGATACCATTAATATTCAGTATTAGTATTGATATGTGCATGCAATTTCCTGTCATTTTAATACTTTGCTGTATTTTATCCCATTTTGATTATCATTCAGTGAGCTATTCTTTTATAGAACTATGTTGGTTTGTGGGCTTTGAGAATTGTTCTTTCACTCCTCTGTATGAAGTTTGTCTTCAAGCAATTTTTGTAGTACTGGTTTGGGGCTCATGAATTCTTTTCGTTTATTCTTGTCATGAAATATTTTTCCCCTTTGAATTTGAAACTAAGTTTTTATGGATAACAGTTATTATCTTTAGGGTTTGGAAGATCTCATTATAGGCCATCCATGTTTTTAGGGTATGTGATGAAAAAAATCCGAAGAGATCTTTATTGGTTTGCATCTAAATATGATCTGTTTCTTTTCTCTTGTAGCTTTTTGTATTCTTTCCTTGTTCTCTGTATGAGCATCTTGATTATGTCTTGATGAGGCTTTCATTTTGTTGGATCTATTTGGGGTTCTGTAAACTTCCTGTAAGAGGATGTCAGTCTCATTTCTAATATAAGAGAAATTTCTGTCCCTAACTCATTAAAAAGTTTTTTAAGACTTTAGTTTATATCTCCATGTTCTCTTCTATCCCAGTGATTCTCAGATTTGATCTTTTTAAGTAATCCTAGAGACCTTGAATGTACTAGTTATATTCTATAATTTATTTTTCTTCATTGTCTTCTGTATATTTGAGATCATATAATCTGTCTTTAGTGCTTGAAGTTCTTTCTTCAAGGGCCAAGGTTCTATGTTCTATGCCTTCTGATCTGTTGGAGATGCCTTCAAGTGAGTTTAAAATGTGATTGATGTTGTCTTTCATTTCTAGGAGTTCTTGTTTTTTTTTTTTTTTTACTATTTATATTTCTTTATTAAAGTAGTCTTTCATGTCCAATAATTGCTCTCTGAATTCCTCCTTAAATCTTCTTTTAGTTAATTGAACAATTAGGCAATGAATTTTTTTTTTATCTTTGTCTGGGTTTCCATCCACTTCACTATCAGGGTATCCTTTGTTGGGAAATTGTGAGTGTGGGGGGGATTTGTCTGCCTGTTCTTTCATATTTTTTAAAGGTTGTTCTTGCTCATCAATTGAAGTGGATTCCTCTTTCTCTTATTTTGTTCATATCCTTTTGTGAGTATTTATCTCATTAATAGTGAGCTGTCTCTCTGCATTTGATAATATGGATAGATGTCAAGGGATGGGATCTGCATTCCTTCTGTGATTGTTCCTCTCTTTGTCTTTGTTAATGGCTTGGATTTGTTATTTATTTATTTTTATTCATTCATGCATTAATTCATTCATATATGTTTGTATGTCTTCTCCCTTCCTTAATTTCAGTTTGAGTACTATCAGGAGAATTAAGCTCAGCAGCAGAATCCCTTACCTTCAAACTTTCAGTGCTCCTGTAGATTCTCAACACCTCATGGAATATGAGGAAACAATAACTACAGCCAATGCAAACAATATATATAGTGTTAAGCTGAATACTTGGTTCCTACACTGATTACAACAATGTTAATTGACACAAAATACGGAGATGGTAGTATTAGCAAATGCCTTCAGTATAACAACAAGTAACCATCATTTATATCTTGCTTCAAATCAAACAATATGTATCAACTTTGGCATCCGTAGCTATAATGATTGTAACAGCATTAATGGTGGGGCCCCAAAGGTATATAAACTAATTATCGGTAGAATTTGGTAGGAATACAGTCAATTAAGAGACAAGAATGTAGAAATGAGCTTGTAATTTCAAAGAATGAATGAAGAGAATATAGAAGAGATGTTGGATGTGATAATTTATAAGACAGGAGGAGAGAGAAAATAGAGGCACCAAAGTAAAGAAGGAGTGAAAAGGGGAGAAATAGAATTTGGATATTACCAGAAAGAAAGAGAGGAGGAACTTGAGAGACAGATTAATGATAAACCATACAAAACCAAAGCAAAATGCATAGATCAAACACCCAACCTTCTAAATGCAGGACAGGGAAAATTATTACATTTGATGAAGTGGGAACGATGGAAAAAAACAAACTAAAAAAAACCAAATAGATGAATATATGTCCATGAACTAATCAGCACCTTAGAAACACATCCACAAACAGAGAACAAAATAAAAGGCCTCTTCAGGTTTCTGCTGAGGATCCAAAATTCAGGAATCTTCCTACAATTCTAGTCTCAGTGCTTGAGAGCAGTACTAGACTCCTCTGCTTGCCACAAACACAGCCCCTGCAGATTTTTTGGGTTTAGTCTCTGGGTGTTCTTTTGCCTGCTTTAGCTTGTCAGGTGAGCCACCTGTCTCAAAGAGAAGGGGGTTATATGGGCTTGCTTCACTTTCCCAGCCTGAATCCTCCTGGGCAAAATATCTTCTGGGCCTGTTTAGTGCTTGTTCTGTTAGATACACCCTAGTGTATGCAGCAGGTTTCTGGCAGGATTGTAGAATCACTTGCTCAGAACTACTGATCCCATCCCATGGAGACAGCCAGCTCAAAATGGCTACTGCCTCTTCTCCTTGCAGCCAGCTGAGAAACATGATACCTATATTATGCAGTAGAGGAGCTCCAGATTTAGCTAAGTGCAGAGTTTCTTTACAATCTTGGTGCTCTCCATGGCAGATCTGACCTTATTATATCTCTGTGCTTCCCCGCCCCCATCCACCCATACTGATCCAGCTGTGCGAGGGTGGCTGCTGTGGAGGCCTCCATGACCCATCTGGCTTGAATGTAATCCCTCTCCCCTAGTCACTGCACCCAAATTCTTGAGTCTCCAAGAATTTCTAACTGTCCAGTATTGAGCTCCAGTGAAGTTCGTCTCTCACTTGTCTTGCAGAAAGGTAGTACTCCTGGCATTCATGTCCCATGTTATAGAACCAGAATAAATGCAGCCCTCCTGTAGCCCACCATCTTTGAAACCCTCTCACATTTTTTTAAAATCAGAATCAGTTTTAAACTGTAACTTTGAGTCAAAAGTTACAAATTTCAAGTGTGACTGAAAAATAAAGGATTCATGCATCAAATTATAGTTATATCAGTATACAACTGAGATTATTTTATTTATTTTTAATAAATTTAAAATTTTATATTAGATAGGGTAGACTTGACTATGCTGAGGATAAAAATAAACTCTGACATGTCACTACCTTCAAATAACAAAGGTTTGCTTTCTACTAAGACTATAATCCATTGCAGTCCAGGCTGTTGCCCTGTACAGGTCTCTTTCCTGAGTATATTCTCCAGCAGTGCTAATGCTGAGCTGAGCCTATATCTCAGAAACATAGTGTTCCAGAACTTTTGCACTGAGAAACTTCTTATCTTGGAATCTATTCCAGCAATATGGAAAGAAAATCTAGAATAGAAAAGACACATCTGTTCTTAGTGGCCTTAGAATACAAGTGACCCATTCCATCTTTTCCCACTTTATTGGTGAGAATTGTTCATAGGACTTGCTCTGTATGGAGGGGTGATTATAAGGAAGTGACATAATGCCATATATACATATAGAATTGTTTTAGTCACATATAAAAATATTCATGGCATATCCTAATTTCTATTAATATAAACATAATCATTCAATTTGAAATTAAAATCAATAGAATGATTTGATTTTTAGGTTTCTATGCACCATTTTATAAGCATAGTCCCATAGCTAAAATTTGGTTATAGACTCTCAGATGCATTTGTTTTAGAATCATTAATCTTTCACTATTGATGATTTAAAAGGAGTTCTGCTAAGTTAGGAAGACATGTGGTCACAGTGCCAGTGGGTGCAGAGATGAGTGCAACTGACTGCTTGAGAACGGTGAGATCAGATTATAAACTTCACAAGGGATGGACCTTTATGAGTGTTTAAGATCATGCATATTTTCTAAAAGGAATTTGAGATGGTTGTTTTGAATTTATCCAGAGTTATGTAGGGCTATAAGTGTCTTCACAACATGTTTGAGTGAAAAAATCAACAATTCCAAAGGTATATTTGGAAATATATAAATTTTATTTCTTGCTTTGGATGTATGTGTCTAAATTGGTATTAGCCATATCTGTACATACCTAGATCATATATTATGTGTTTTAGTCTGTTTTCTGATGTTATAATAAAATATCTGAGGCTGGTAATTGATAAAAAGAGATTTATTTATTTTAGAGTTTTGGAAGCTGAAAGTCCAAACATTATGGCAATGCAGTCCCTGGTTGTGTCACATAATGACAGATGGCATCATGGTGTGAGTGTGTGTAAAAGAGAGAGATTAAATGGTAAGAAAGGAAGAGATCAGTGTTGTTCTCTCCTGGGAGAACTGACTAGGGTCCCATGAGAAGTACATTAATCCTTTCTAAGAGCAGTGCCACCTCTTACTAGGATATACTTCTTAAAGGTTTCAACGCTTATTTTTTCTTGAGAAAGAGAGAGTCAAGTTTTAATTTTTTCCCTCCACTTAGTTCTGTATGTGGTGCTGGGGGTTGAACCCAGATCCTGTCATATGCCAGGAAAATACTGTACCACTGAGCCAATTCTCCAGCCTGGTACCACCACTTCTTAGCATTACCATCCTGGGAATCAAATTTCCAATATATGAAACTTTGGGGGATACTCTTAAGTCATGTGTAAAATATAATATAATTTATCCGGAGTAATTTTTTAGAATGAGAGAGAGAGAGTGAGAAAGTGAGAAAGAGAAAGAATAAATTTAATTTATTTTTTCATCTGACCATTTTCTCCAACACTTAGTTGTGTATATGCTGTTGGGGTTTGAACCCAGGTCCTCATGCATGCTGGGAAAGTGCTCCAACAGCTGAGCCAACACTCTAAACTCTGGGGTACCATTTTGGAAAAATAAATTTAAAAAAGAACTTTCAGGTAAAACATGAGTATATCCTCTTTGAAAATCAAGCAGAATGGCAACAATTTTATAAAAGCTCATATTTTTAAAGTGAGTATTCTTTCAGAGAATATGAGTCATGAACATAATCATGTTCTTTTGATCATAATACTATCACAGAACTTTTTCAAAAGAGATAGCATTTAAAATTTGTTAGCATTAATATATATAGTTTTATTTTTCCTATTAAATATGAATTTAAAAGTAAAAATTATGTTTATACAAAGGAAAATATTACAATGAATTATATATTGCTATTAGTTGACATATACATGATAGGTCACCACGGACTAAGTTGAGAGAGAACAAAATAACATAACCAAAGCTAATTTTTACCATAGAGTAAAAGGAATGAGTTTATTGAAGGGGTAGGAAAAGGGAAAGATACTGTCAATGGAGAGAATGGGTCCTCTCAGAGAGGAGAGGGGCCACAAAGCTACTTCTTTGAGAAGACTAACAATATTGATAAACTTCTAATATGAAAAAATAAAGAAAATGCAAATTACAAATAAGAGAGTTATTTGTAACTTGTTATTATATTATAATTAGGAGATATTATAAACAACATTATATCAATATATTTGACTACATAGAACAAATGACAAATTCCTTAAATAACAAATTACCAGTCACTCAAGAAAAAACAGATAAGCACAAAAGTCTTACATATTTTAAATAATTAAATGTGCATGGAAAAGTCTTCACAGAAAGAAAGTACCAGGGAATTCAAACACCTGAAGAAGAAATATTATCAATTCTACATAAACTTCTCTTGAATATTGAAGAGGATTAATTATTCTCTAAGTCATTTTTATAAGGCAAATACCACCATAGCCAAATCAGAAAAAAATTTTTATCAGAATAGAAATCAACTGCCCAATACCCCTTAATAACATGGATGCAGAAAAGCCCTCAATAAAATTTATCAAACCAAATTAAAAAAAAATAAGGGCATACAAAATCAAGTAGAATGTATCACAGAGTGAAAGGTTTTTTTTTTTATGTTTAAAACTAAGTAATGTACCTCACCACATATGAAAACTGAAAAATAAAATAAATGTGATCATCTAAATAGACAGAGATATGTAATCAACGAAATTAACCTCCCCTTCCCAATAAAACCATTGCAAAACAGGAAAAGAATACCTTTGATAAAGGACGTCTGCAAAAATCTTACTGCTAACAAAATTTATTATGTTGCAAGACTGAATGTTTTTCTTCTATGATCAGGAATAAATCACTTTCTTACTACTTCTACATAGCTTTTTACTACGACTAGTCAATAAATTTATAATGGTTGTAGGAACAAAATTGGCTATAAAATTATTATATTTTGATATACTAGCAAGTAATGTTCACAAACTTAAATTTAAAAGTGTTCCTTACAGCATCAAGATTATTAATTGGATAATATGTAACACATATACATTGAAATTATAAAATGTTACTGAGAGAAATTAAAGAAAGCTTAAATGAATTGATACACAATAGTCAGAGGCCAGAAGAATCAAAATTTTTATGATGTTAATTTTTACCCATTTGATTCATAGATTCGACAAAAGCACAAAATCATAGCTTGTGTTTTTGTTTTGATTTGTTTTTAGAAATTGGCAAGCCAGTCTTAAAACTCATATGGAATGGTAAGGAACTAGATGTAAATAAAAAATATTTAAAGAACCATGAAAAAAGAAGTAAATGTTGGATGGCTAACATTTCCTCATTTTAAATTTTATTACAAAGCTATAATAACCAATACAGAGTATTATTGGCATGAATATAGATAACTAACTCAGTGAACCAGGAGTCCAAAAACAGATTCACATAGATGAAAAATGGATTAATGGCAAATGTACATAAGCAATTCAATGGAGAAATAACCATCATTGTAAAGAGATCACGTGGATAAGTGTCCCAAACAAAACAAAACAAAATAACACAAAATGGATCATAGACCTAATAGTAACACCTAAAACATAAAACTTCTCAAAGCAAACATAAATCATTTTGGCTAGAGAATTTGGATGATGATGATTCTTCTTCCTCCTCGTCCTCCTCTTCCTCCTTCTCATCCTGCAATTCTGTGTGGTTTCCTGAGGTATATACAAGTAGGGAAACACATATTCCCATTAGGTTGAGAAAGTCATAATAATAATAATGATAAGGGCTGGAGCGGTGGCTCAGCGGTTTTGGCGCTTGCCTGGCAAGCACGAGGACCTGGGTTCAAATCCCAGCACCACCTACACAACTGAGTGTTGGAGCAGCTAAGGTCATGTGAAAAACTAAATAAAGTTGTTTCTCTCTTTCTCTGTCTCTCTCACTGTCCTTCTCTCTTTAAAAAAAAATAATAATGATATAAAAATAATCTGAAGATGTTGATGAAAAACTTATCCTGATTTACAATTACATTAAACTGTTATTTTTATTTTGTTAGTGTCTAAGGCAGTGCTTTGCTAATAGTTTGCAATCAATGAGTTCATTTCTGGAATAAGGTAAAACAAAATCCTATACCCAATGAAGAAAAAAACTTTTACTGGCAAGGATGACTTCATTCAAGACTATTTGCATGGTTTGAAGAAGAGGAGGGAGGATTTTTAAGCTTTGGGGTAATGAATTAAAGAGTGCTGGAGGACTAGGGGTTGTTGGTCAGTGTGATTAGGATGTTTGCTGATTGGCACTTACTGTGCTCAGACTTCCTACCCTTCCATAGACAGTGGAAGATAGGGCACTATTCTTTTGAAAGATGATCTGTGTCAAAAGGAAGGCTCTCAGGTCCTTGAGGAAGACAAACCTGAGGCAAGAAGCTCAGGGAAGATTTATATCATAAAAGGGCAGTGAAAGACTTTTACAGTTGAAAGTTTTCTAAAATAGGAGCTATATGGGAAGAGGTCTGGGGTCTATAGTCTCAGAAAAACCTGTGTAAGATTTAGTTAAACTGAGGAAAATTTTTGTCTGTTTTGGAAAACAGATTAAGTCTGTTACCTTAAAGTTTAGAACATTTAACCTGTGCTCTTTTCCACAAATGTACATTTTATGGCATAAGCACAAAAATAAAGAAAGATTAGTGTAGCTTTATCATTATGATGAAAAGCAATGACTCAGAAGATGGGTCTGTTTATATGAAAAGCATGTGATTTTACTTATTCTAAGGACAAGGAATACTATTTCCTATTACTAAAGATGATTTGCTCATTTACATTTGCTTAGCAATGGCTCTATTTGAGCCCCATTATTGTGATTTATGATGATTTGGTTTTGTCATGATGAGTCACTTCTTTTGATAGCTAATAGCACTGTTCAGTACATTTGGCTTTATGATAAATTTAAAAGATTATAAAATATTTTGTTGATTTTTGCATGTATAAAGTTGCAAATTACATTAATAAATTTTAACTATATATTCTGATAACAATAACTTTATAACTTTTTTTTAAAGAGAGAAGGAAAGTGAGAGAGACAGAAATAGAATCAATTTTAGTTTTTCATGTGACTTTCGTTACTCCCACACTTGGTTGTGTAAGTAGTGCTGGGGTTCAAACCTGTGTCCTCATGCATGCAGGCAAATGCCACAACTGCTGAACCATCACTCCAGCCCAATTTATAACTGCTAACATGAGTTAGTATACTGTTCTGCATGTTATTTTCTTAGGAAAAACATGCAGTTATTTGAAAAATTTGCATTTAATTGGATTAATTTAAGAATTAAGAGGTTAAGTATAGGCATTGCCAGTTATATATAACCTCTGTTATTTGCAACTATGGAGATTTCAAGGTTAACCTTGAAAAGAGTATAGGTGGATCAGAGGCTCATTTCTATTCAACTACAGAACTAGTGGTCACAGTAAGTTCAGAAAAGTCAGGGAAACCCAAGGTAGTCAAACCCATCCAGGTACTTGAATAGGTAAAAGTTGTCTCCAAACACTGGGAAAGACTGGGAAACAGTTTACAGAAGACATTGTAATAGGATAAACATTTCCTGAGCCAAAATTTCTTCAGAGTTTCATTGGCTCAGTTTGGATCTTGCTTCCACAAGGAAAACAAAATTACTATAATGAATTAGTGATATGAATATATTGCTGTCATAATACTTTCTTATGTATGTACTGCAAATTGAAAATTAAAATTAAAGAACCTACAAGCAATTAAATATAGGGACAGAGTTTCACCCTCACTATTGCTACTACCCAAAGACTGCTAAGCCCTGCCTGTCCATCCACTGTCACCTATTCTGATACAGGACATCCATCCAATCAGGAGTAAAAATATGTGGTAGAGAAGTCCAAATGGGTCAAAAGGGCTGAATGACATCTTGACATGACAAGATGTATGACACCTATAACTGAGTAAGGAGCTGAATATCTAATGAGGAGAGGCATCATCTTTCTACTGCCTCTGTGAATATTATAGGTGTTTGTGTGCCCTCTCGGAGAGTCATTTCAAATATTGGACAAATAAGGCAAGATGCTGAGGAAAAATAGCAGATGATTTCAGAATGCAGAGAGAAAATGGAAACTGATTTAAGAGATATCTGCAAATGATGTGCAATCTCTCTTGGAAGAGTTATTGATTCCCCAGTGTTTCACAAGCAAAGAGCAAAATCTTCTGTTTGAAAAGGAGAGGAGACTACTATTGTTACTCGACTTAGGTTGCTGTTGGTGCTGATAAGAAAGGAATTGTGGATCAGTCATGACAAGCATACCAAGAAGCTTCTGGAATCAGAAAAAGGAAAATGCATTGACACATCCCATCAGACTGGGCTGTAAGTTCTGTGTTCTACAGTGAATCTGAACAACTGAGAAAGCCTGCTTTCTTGTAAAGATAGTTTTGATGCAGTCATTGCTTAATGATGTTTTAAGTAATGATTCATACAAAGATAGCATACTGATAATCCAACTACTGTGAGACAATTTAATATCTTTCACAGTGAATGTTAATTAAGGAGATGAAATTGAAGCAGAAGGAGGAGAAAAATCAACCAGCCTTCCAAATTGTGTCTGCAGACCTGTTGTCTGTTATCCTTTTGTTGCTGTTGTTTATGATTTATACAGGGATATATTACTTATGTTTGAATTTCTATTTTACTCTACATGTTTCTTATGTTCAATATTAGAAGAATGCAGGAGATTGACATTTACAGAGTTATCCGTTTTCTTCTTGAGGTACTCAATATATATGTATGGAATTTTTATACAAGCTTACTTGTTTGACAGAGTATCTTGGCCACGTTGCACCATCACAATAGTGACATAGTGCTTTGTATTAAAACTGCTTATATGGCTGAGGAAAGTGCCTACATATTGGTTGTTCTGGAATGGGTTAAAAGGGATAACTGGTTTTAGGCACAGATGTAGTTTATTGTGTGCACTTTAAGGTCTAGAGCACTTAGAAGACTGTGGTAGAAATAGATCCATGGGTGTCTACCCACGTTGAGCCATGTATATCTGTGGAATTCACAATTTCAGCGAGCATGTCTTTGACTATAGTTGCATAAATGTTCCTTCAGATAAAATTGTGACCCAGTTTCATCCAGAGGAAAGGCAGAAAAGATTCACATTTCATTTATGTGTTTTCATAACACCAATTTTATTTATATTTAGATAGCTTAAATGCAAATCTAAGCAATCTAAGGACAAATGTAAAAATAAATATGCAATAAAATGAATTGGTTGGTGTCCATTACTTCATGTATATCAAGAGCAGCAATAAAATAAAATTCCCAAGTGTTTAACTTTCTTAAGATTTTTTTCTTTAATGGGATTTTTTTGATGCTTACCAAAAATGCATGTGCTATAAAAGCTGCTAACAGGGAAATAATTTGAGATGCTAACTAGTTTTGTTTAATGTCCTGTGAAATTTTCATGAACAATACAAGCATAATTGTTACGAACAAATGTATTAAGTGGAATAAAAGTTCCATTTAACAGAAACAAATAGAAATATGTACTCTCAATTTTTAACTTTAGTTAAATTTCCTTTCCTTTGGTTTAATTTTGGCATTAGCACATATATCTTGTTCGTCGGTGTCAGTATTTAGTTGAGTAGGTACCAATCAGTAGGTTTTTCCTGATTTCAGGATGTGCTTTTGAAAGGTGACTGAATTTAATATGTACTTTTCAATTACATTTTCCTTTGCTATTGCCATAGTTCATATCTTGAATGTCCCCCAAAGGCTCATGTGTTGATGGTTTGGTACCTAGCCTGTGGTGCTATTGGGAAGCAGTGGAAGCTTTAGGAGGTAGGGTCTAGTAGAAGGAACTTAAGTCATTCGGGGCATGCCATTTCCAGGAATATCTTTCCTTTAGGCCTTCTCTACCACATGCTCCCACCATGATGTTTTCTGACACCACAGGCCCAAAGCCATAGGGATAAGTGACAATGGGCATGAACCTCTGAAACTATGAGCCAAAATAAACCTTTCTTCCTTTAGGATTTTTTTTAATTTCAGATATTTTGTCACAGTAATAGAAAATGATTAACAACTCTATTTATTGATTTGTAATGCTTTGAAATTTTACCTATTAATTCTGAAAGATATAATTTTAATATTTATATGCCCCACAATTTGTCATATTCATTGGTGAGGAGCTGAACATACCACTGTTCTAGACTATACTTAAGATATCAGTGCTAGAGGATTAAACCAGTAGATTGCTTAGAGCTTTAGATGTTCATATACCTTTTCAACTGAAGCCAGAATAATAGTAGTAGGAGCAACTGCTAGAAAGAACAGGGAGTTCAGTGGGTCAGTGATCTCATGATGGTTATTGTACTAATCTGAATTTAGAATATAGATTGAAAAGTCCTATCCTAAGAATTTGAGCTAGTAACCAGAGGTGGACTGAAGGATGTAATAATGACTCATTTGAAGCAATTAAGCCAGCTTGCATCATTATATTTTGAGTAATAACTTTCTGAACCATAATTATATAGTTAAATACTTGTCATTGAATAAGGTTTTTTTAATCTTATGAATTATTGGATGAAGATCTTTTAATTGTATTTGATGAAATTCATCTATTATTTATAGTAATGTATAGAGAAATGCATACATTATTTCACATTTTATGGCAGGGTTTTAGTAAATTAAAGGACATCTTTTACTATAGAGTATTTTTGGATTTACAGTAAGAATAATTTTATAGTGGAATATGTATATATCTGGGGGACACTGAATACATAAATGGACAATGACTATGCTATTAGTAAAAATAGAACTCTGTCCCTCTGTGGGAAGCAGAGCTGGAAACCAAACCTTAATGTCCGTAGCAGTCAGCCTCAAAAAGGCCAGTACTTAATCAATAGCTGTCTGCTTCCTTAATTTGTATCCTGCCTGTAACTTAGGACCAACTACAGAAAATGAAATATGCTGCCCTACAACCAATCACGCATTCTGCACCATTTCTAGTTAGCCAAACTTCAGCTTTCCTACGTCCCAACCTCCAATCACGGCACAGCTGAAGGCTCTCCCTTTTTACAGTTTTAAAGCTTTTACAGTCCCCTGGCTGCGTTTGAATCTCTGCCAAATCCAACTGATGGTGGCTGATTCCCTGACTATAGCAAACTCCAGATAAATAGCCTTTGCTTATTCTCATTTGGGCAATCTTCATTTATTCACAGGAATATAAATGTATGGCATATTGAAAGTTCTAAAATCCAAACAATCTTATTTAAGATTTTTAAATAAGAATTTCAGGGTATAAATTACTATAAGTTCAATAATCTCATGACAGACTATAAAACTCTGGTGAGTCTCAGCTAGATATTAAGAAGCAGTCAATTTTAATTTAAACACTAGCTTGCCAGTCATTTTTTGATTTTTCAATATAGATTTCACATTCACACTTTGAAAAGTAAATGAGATCATCAGAAAATTATTTTAATATATAATTTATAGTGGTCCTTTGAGTCATTAACCCAGAATCATACCTGATAATTTAAAGTTTTATCCAGAAAAGAATTTTGACTTTCAGTTAGTTAGAGAGGAATATCCAATATTTAGATAAGAAATTCAATTATCTTTTCACCGAAGCCATGATGATTGGAGTTCAGAGAGCCACAGGCACTATGCTGTTTCATTTTAATGTGTAGCTAAATCAATTCAGTTTTTAAGTATATGTGTGTATGTATGTATGTATGTATCTATCTATATATGTATATGTGATATGACTCTGCTTTAAGTGCCATAAACTCAAAACACTTCATGTTTATTTAAATATGTTGCTAACTAATACATTAAATTTGTCCTATTAAATAATAAGACATTAACTTTATAAATCTCCCTGGAGTTGTCTTCTGGACTGTCATTTACTCATATTCAAATACAAATTGTAAAAGTCAATCTTATAGCAACCTTTTTGGAATGAAAAATGAGACCAACACCTGGTAATTCATTTCAGACAAGCAAAACAGAGGTTCACTAGTGGTTCTCAACTATTTCTACTCTTCACAATGATAGTACATGCAAACACTTACATGGATCAGTAAAAACTGTGTTGATGCCCAAAGCCAATCTGTGGTTTTACATTGAAAATTAGAGATTTTAATGAGTTTCACTGGTTGATGGAAAAAGAGCCAATCTTTGTGTTGATTCTACTGAAAATAGAGATTGGTTAAATATCTCTAGTTTTGCATGGATAAATTAATTGATTGAACACTTTTTAACTGTTTTGGTCTAACGAATGTAAACAGTGAATAAAGTATAAAAGATAATAGAAAAACAGAAGAATCAGGAAAACCACACACACATAATGGGTTCACATGCATGCTCACTTGTCTGTAAAAATTTCAGATTAATATATGTTGCACACTGAGCAGTTTTTATTTCCCTCAATTCTTCCTTTATTATGTAGTTCCTTAAATCTGTGAGTTAGTCCTTATCTACACAAATCTTCTGCTTTGACTTTGTTTTCAGTGTGCACCTGAGTACTAATCCTCACATTCTAAGTCCATGAACATTGGTGTCTATGTGCAGAGTGTAAAAATCAGAACCTTTATTTGTTATTTAGATACCACAAGTTTTTTAAAGTAATTAATCTTTAGTTGTTTTATATTAGGAATATATTTATTATTCTCATAGATGTGTCAATTGAACCAATTGTAAAGAGTTACAAATTCTAAATCAAGGAAGCAAAAAATTGCTAATGAAATGAATCAGTGACAAAAGTATACATTATTGTTTGATAATTCAACTGCATGGGGATGAATGTTCATTGAGAATGATTCAAGTACTAGATTAAGGTTTTATTTATATGTGAGAAAGAATGGAAATGTCGTCATTCTCTGCTTTTCAAAGAGGATATTACTTTGGGGCTGGTTATTTTGATCCAGTTAACACCTAAATCAAAGTATTTGATAAATTACTGATTACGTGGTGATCAATTAGCAAAATGTTGCTGAAAATATCTGCAAGTATACTGTGTAACTATGGAAATGTCAATTAGAATAGATGGATTTGTTTAGGGATTCATATACAGAGCTCCTATAGGAAAGGACACTAATAAAAGTAGTATTGTGTTTGATATATGGTACACACTACATAGTACTGTGTTTGATATATGGTAGCTCTTTTCATTGAAAAATTAGTTTACAATAGTTCATCGTAAAACATATTGAATGTGGATCCCAAAAGATCTGCCCAAATCCTGATTCTTACTATCTGTGACTATGACCTTCTTTGGAAAAAGGGTCTTGCCAGATGTAATTAAGTTTGGGATATGAAAATGAGAGCATCCTGGATTACCCAGCTGGGCCCTAAATCAAGGAAATGTGTCTTTATGAGAAATGTGGGATAAAGCCACAAGAAGATGGGAGTGGATACTGGACTGATGAGTCTACTACCAAAGCTTCCAAGGTTTGCCTGTAGCCAAAGTTAGGAGAGAATCATGCAGTAGGTTGTCTCCAAAATCCCAAGAAATAACTAATCCTGTCAACACTCGATTTTGGATTTCTGTGAAAGGATAAAATTCCACTCTTTTAAGCCAGAAATTGTGGTAATTTGCTAAGGTCACTCTAGTAAAGGAACACACTATGCCTAAATTAATATGTCAGAAAAATGAATAAGTAATAAAGCACAAAACTAGTTATAACATATTAATTTGACAAGAGTTAAGTAGAAGATTGACTCTAAATTATGAGTCATCCTTACTTTTATTTTACATTTGAAAGCACAGTCTTAAATAAAATTAAATGAATTTGTTACAGCTTTGATTTTGTTATGTTCTAAAAGCTTTGAATACAGAAGAATAATATAAACAGATATGGAGGAATCAAAACATATAACAGAAACTGATTAAAAGTGAAAATTAAATTTGAAAGCTGCTACCTAATATATCTAAGGAAAAGTCTCTTTGAAACCCAAGAATTTTGAGGAAAAGTCATTTGGGAAATGTTTAAAGGCTTAAGCAGAACATGAAAAGTGTGAACCAAATAATGTTAACTGCTGCGAAATTCAACTGTCAACAACTACATCAGCAATATTTACACAAAAGTTATTTTTCAGTCAATGGTTGTGTAATGGGGAGTTTCATCATCGATGCAGTAATTAGTATAAGTCATCAAAGGAATTGCATCATAGTTAGGGGTCTCATAGAAACATATTCCTGACTTATCTACTTAAATTTCTCAAACTTATCTATCTAAAAGAGCAACTGACATAATTTCATTCAGGTATTTGAACTTCTTAAAATACATTTTAGAACATAAATAATATTTTCCTAAAAATTTCTCTATAAATTATACAGAATTTACTGCCATTGCCAACAATTTTCATAATAAATATACATGTGTACATGCCAGAGTTTTAAACTCCTCAAAACTTCAAAGATGACAAAATTCCCATTGAACAAACAAAATGTGGCATCAAGCCAAGGGAATGAAAAGAATTAAAATCTCACTTTGGATAAATGTCTAATTAATCATTGTTGACTAATTAATTCAATCCTTTTATTTCTAGTCTAAGCTTTTCTTACTTGATATTAGAAAATAAAGTAAATGGAGTTTCAGAAATAAATTTTGAAAGATTCTGTGTCAAAGTAAAGGTTATCTCCTTATGAGACTTTTAATTAATTAGAGGGAAGTTCAATAGAAGTGTAATATGAAGAAAATTCATTATAAATGTTTCTTAGTACTGTAATTTATTCTGATATAATAATGAGTAAAATAAGTTTGTAAGGCAATATGAAAATGTATTTTAATAAGTGAAGTTTCTATTCTCCAAAACATTGTATTTAACTCACTCTGTAAAATTTTATTGCAGATTAATGTAGGTATATAGGAAAAGTATCAAAGATATGTGTTTGAATGGTATATAAGTTGAGATTAAGTCCTTGCTTTAGAATAAAATCTAAAATATTGAATGAACGAACACATATAAAGTACATCATGTAGTTAATGAACCATGATAAATATTACTTATTATTAATTCAAAATTTTATTTCTTATTCATTCATCTTTACTATATTTTAAAAATATATTTATAAAAATATAAAAAATATAGTGCATTATAGTTGTACATAATAATGAAATTTGTTGTCACATATTCATTGATGCACACAATACAGCAATATAATTTGGTTAATCCTCCCCATCCCACCCTGCAGCACTCTCCACCTCTTCCCATCCTATGGTCCCTTACCTCTCTTTTTGGAGCATATATTTATTCTAAGTATAATGACATAATTCTTATACCTATTAAGAACATTTTGTTATATACATGACAATAGCATATACAATGACATACTTATAAAAGCTTGGAGTATAACTTAAAATTTTTTTAAAAACTAATATCCATCCTCTCATTTTAAACTATGAAATAAATTTGAGGGACTTAGTGGATTTTAAACTGGTTATTGATTATTGAAAATGTGTATCTTTTTATCCTGTTATTTAGAAACCTGACATTTAATGGAATTCACGTATATTTTTATATTGGGATAAATAGCTGGCTATTCCTGATATTTTCTTAAGTAATGTTAATTTCAGACTGTGGGCATTTATAAACATCTTTGCCTTAAGTTTCCCACTGTCCTAAACTTTCTTAACCTTTGCCTCCATGCCATTTCAGGTGTCTAGCCCTGATACCACAATTAGATATTATCATCATTTACAAGTGCTATTTTTCTAAAATTGTTAATCACATTGTATTCTATTTGGCAACCACTTCCATTACTGTTTCACTGTTTAACTGCATCTCTGAGTTCAAGGAGATGCTTAAAGCCTTGATAAATCAGTTATCTATTTATTTGTTTCTAAATTTTTGAGCCTTTCTTGTCTTTACCATGTGGTAAATAAGTCAGTATTTTTGACTTCAATCAACAAAAACAGTACAATATAATTAAGGCAAAAAAAAAAAGAGTGAAATGATGACTATTGGATTGCCAGGTGGTTAGCTGATCCTCATGGAACACTGGAAACAAATGGCATAGTCAATAAAAGTGACTGATAAGTTAATCAGATGGGAAAACAAATTAAGATGTTTTTATCATACACAAAAATAAATTGAAAGCCTGTTTAGAAAAGCAAACTTATAACCCCAGAAAGGATCATGACAGAGTCATGTATTAAAATTGAGGTAGAGAAGAATTTCTTTCTTTCTTTATTTTTTTATCGAGAGATTTTTTATAGAACAACCATACAAGTTTTTAACAAAATAATATAAAATGTGTATATATTCAGGATATTACAATTACCCCCAGGAGTGCCCCCCCAATTACCCACCCTTATCCCTTCCCCTTCCCACAATATCTCTAAAAAGTATTATGTTGTATAACATTGCACCTTATCTGGATTTAACACATGGTACTAGATGACTTCTCTCAATGGCTAGGGTCTAGTTCCAGCCTCCACAGACAAGTGGAGACATTTGACCCTTGGTTCTCTGGGTTAAACTGATTTTACTCAGCATAATTTCTTCCATAGCCATCCATTTACCTTCAAAGGCTGCAATATCATTGTTTCTAAATACAGTGTAGAATTCTAAGATATCACCTTATGCCAGTCATAATGGCAAAAAGGAAGAAAATAAATAATAATAGATGCTGGAGGGGCTATGGAGAGATAGGCATGCTAACACACTATTGGTGGAGCTGCAGACTGGTACAGCCCCTCTGGAAAGCAGTGTGGAGAACCTTCAAAAAACTAGGGATGAGCCCACCATATGATCCTGCTATTCCACTCCTGAGTATTTTTCCAGGGGATTTAGAATCAGCTCATTATAGTGACACAGCAATATCTATGTTCTTAGCAGCTCAATTTACTATTGCTAGATTATGGAAACAACCCAGATGTCCCTCACTGGATGAATGG
>PVKS010009835.1:0-62471 GCA_004027875.1 Aplodontia rufa
CTTTGCCCTCTCCCTAGCTCCCACCTTCCCGCACCTCCTACACCCACACACATGCACGCTCACACACGCACACGCACACCCAAAGAAGCTCTTCCCCACGCTGGAGTTTTAATCTTTCCCCACTTCCTCTTATTGGTGCACTTTTATAACTAACTCCATCTGTGACACTGAATCCCGTCTGGGGTGATGGGGACTAGAGAGAGGCAGCCAGCTGAGGAGATGCGGACTTTAATTCTTGTCACCTGCCTAGAGGGACAAGCTGGCACTGGGCACCAGGAAGATGTGGCCTGTTGCTCCATGAGGAACTTAAGCCCCAGAAGGCCTGAAGAAGGGGACGGGATGGAGCTTCAGAATGTGGAGGCCCGTGAGCACCAGAGTCAACCACCTCGCTTCAGCTAAGAGGCTCACGCGGAGTGGGGAGGGACAACACGGGGAGATGTTGAGGGAAGAAGGAGCCCTGCCTCCGGCCCTTGGACCTCCCTTACTATCCACGTGGCCATTGTGTGTTGCCTACCTCAGCTGCAGGGGAGAGACCTTGGAAACTGGTGCAGAATTTGGAATTTCTGGAATTTGGAAACTGAAAGTCTTCTGTCCCCACCCAAGCCACATGGATTTGGTGGGGCTCTACAAAGCTTTACTTCAGTGGCCAGATGGTAAAGATTTTAGCCTTTTCAGGCCCTAAGATCTCTGTCACAACTACTCAGCTTCACCAGTTCAGGGTCACAGCAGCCCCAGACAGCAGCTATGTGACTATGCATGGCTGTGTCCCATTAAAACTTATTTACACGGGGCTGGAGCAGTGGCTCAGCAGTTAGAGCACTTGCCTGGCATGAGCAAAGACCTGGGTTCAAACCCCAGCAGCACACATACAACTAAGTGTTGGAGAAACAAAAGCTAGATGAAAAAATAAGTAAAACTAATTCCCTCTCTCCCTCTCTCTGTAAAAGGGAAAAAAAAACTTATTTACAAAAAGAAGAGGCCGGGTTCGGGGTAGAATTGGCCAAACTTCAGGTGCTCCCAGAATTGCAATAAGGAAGTTCTTCTGAAAGCCCCGGGAGCGCAGCCCTCCTGCTTGAAGCTGCGAGAGAGCAATAGTGTACTACAGTTCACCGGCCGCACGCGGTACAGCCGAGCCGTCGGAGCGGGCTAAGCTCAAGCTTGACTTCCTCACGTCGCGTGCCAGCTCTGAAACCTGGGAGAGGTAGCTCCCTGCTTTTTGCCTCAGCAGCAGCATCTGCAAATGGAGATGCTGAACAGAGGACCAGTGAGGATCTGATTGGCCGGCTCACGTGCTAGTGTTTGGTGGGTCCAACGAGCCTCATTCTTGGGGAGTCTAATGAGCTTGCCAGACGGTTAATGTCAGGAGGTTTCCATGCAAAGGCAGAGGGAAACCTTATTTAATCTAGCCTTAGGAGGGCCTCCTAAAGGAGGTGACTGCAGCTGAGGCTTTAGTGATAAAAAGGAGCCCATCTGAGCACCTTCTTGAAGGCAAGATAAAACAAGTCTTATTAAAGGACTTACAAGATTACTACTACTACAAGCTACTCAGGAGGCTGAGGCAGGAGGATGACAAGTGTGAAGCAAGACCGTGTCTCAAAATAAAAAGGGCTGGGGGTATAGCTCAGCAGTAGAGCGCTTGCCTAGCATTCACCAGGCACTGAATTTGATCCCAATATTGAAGAAAAAAAAAGAATACAAAGAAGAAGATTAGAGTTTGCTGCAGAGCGATCAGGCAGAGAGGAGGCTGGAGAAATAAGCCAGGCAGGGGAGAGGGAGGGTTATGGAAGACAGAGCACGGATTTCCCCTTCATGACAACTGGGCCATGGAAGCATGGGAACAGGAGATGTGTACCTAGCAGCGTGTTTGCTTTGGCTGCTTCTAGAGGATGGATGGAGAGAATGACAGTGGAGGCGGGAGACAGCCAGGATGCCCTTGCATCACTCAGGCCCTGGGAAAGCAGGACAGACACAGCAGGATGTGGTAACAGGGAATTCTACTGGATATAGGGAATGGAGCAGGGGCAAGAGTCTGGGTTGACCCACCATGTCCCTTTTCAGTTCTAAAACAGTGGAATTTGTCACAGGCTAATTCTGGGCCAGAACTCCAAACCCACTGTGCAATCCAAACCTGTGTCAGGGAGGGTCCTGTCAGAGGTCATCGCATCCATCCCTCTGCCTCTGGTCCAGTCTGCATTCAACCCATGGATGCAGAGAAGAACACACAGGTGGGCTCTGTCAAAGAGAAAAGTGTGCCGTGGTGGAGGAGAAGATCCCAAGACCCTGGAGAGACAGGCTGTAACTGTTAAGAGGAGAGGCCCCCTGCTTTCCTCTTCCTTTTTAAAATCAGCCAGCAGGATCCGTCTCCATGCTGGGAAGTGGGGCAGCCTGGCAGACAGCCACCCAACCACATCACAGCTAAAGCTCCATGGCCCCAACTGCGACAGATGTAATTTATCTACGGCCCAGGGAGAGTTGGAGGGGAAAGAATGCCATTCCTTCCCTTCCTCTCTGTTTGGGGCCATTCATCACCTTTGTTATTTTTACAGCAACGTGGGAATGGGAATGTTCAGCTCTCTCCACCAACCCCCAGGAAATGTGAGCCCAGGAGGAACCCAGGAGCCTCCAAGGAGGGCATCTAGGCACCCGGGCAATTAAGAACGGGGTGTCAAGTCTCCACTCTCTGCCCTTGCTCCCCCTTAGCTTAGCTCCCTCCCTTCCCCCAAGATTCCCCTCTTAGAGGCCAGAAAGGAAGAGCTGGTCAAACAACTGGAGCCGCCACGGCATCCCAGAGGAGTGTGCTGCGACTCTCTTGCCACTGGACCTCAGGAGAGCCAGCAGAGGACGGAGCAGTGGCTCAGCGAGGATGATAAGCTCCCTGGGAAGAAGAAAGGAGGAGAAAGAAAATAGAACCTACTCTCACTGCAGTGAGGGCTTCAGACCGGCAGCCAGAGCTTTCCAGCATGGAGGGATCCTGTCTCGCCACGGTGGGGACATGTGGTGTGCGGTGGGCTCTTGCACTGTTTGGAGCAGGATTTGAATCTTGGCTCCTCCGTTACCTCCAGAATTTGTAAACTGGGCATAATAGCACCTACCTCAGAGGGTGGTTGCAAAACCACTTTTTTCTCATTTTTTGAAGCCTACATTCTATTTTCTAGTCTAAAATCCAATACCAGGTTGTTTTGCGGATGCTCACATTGCTTTGACTTTGGTGCTCCACCAGCCTGGCTCCTTCTTTCCACAAGCCTCCAAATGTCCCAAACATATCTTGTATTTCCCCTTCTTCAGCCCTGTAATCAAGTATTTCTCCTAGGAACCCTGGTTCTTTTTCATGGAGAATGGTGTTTAGAGACCAAGCTCTGGATTACTGATGTGTTCACTGGCACAGAGGTGTCGATCTTTCTAGGCCGTCTCATCAGACAGAGCTAGGAAGTGCATGTATGTGTACCAGCCCGTGCATGGATACACACAGTGGTGGAACATGATGGCAATGCATGCTGAGAAACGCATCACTAGGTGATTTCATTGTCACGTGAACATCACAGAGTGCACTTACACAGACTGATATGGTCTAGCCTGTGCCACACTCCAGTGATAGCCTGTTCCCCCAGGCTGTAAACCTGCATGTCTTCTCCTGAATACTGTGAGCATCTGTAACACAATGAAAAGTATTTGTGCATGCAAACATATCCACACACAGAAGAGGTGCTGTCAAAATAAAGTATAAGATAAAAAGTGATACCCTTGGTCATGAGCGGAGCAGTTGTTCTGGGTGAGCCAGTGCTGAGTGAATGTGAAGGCCTAGGACATCACCGGTCACTGCTGTAGCCTTTATAAACCCTGCATGTTTATTGCTAGTGATGTAAAGCATTTTGGACTTCCTCCATTGAGAAGTTTCTTTTTAATTCCATGTCCCATTTATTAACTGGATTATTTGTGAGTTTGGTGTTTAGTTTTTTGAGTTCTTTGTATATTCTGGATATTAGCCCTCTGTCCAAGGTGTAGCAGGCAAAAGTTTTCTCCCCTTCTGTAGGTTCTCTCTTGAGACTCTTGACTAAATCTTTAGCTGTGCAAAAGTTTTTAGTTTAATTGCATCCCATGCATTTATTCTTGACTTTACTGCTTGCGCCATGGGAGTCCTGTTAAGGAAGGCAGAGCTGACTCCTATGTCATGTAGTGTTGATCCTACTTCTTTTTCAAGCAATCGTAAAGTTTCTGGTTTAATATCCATATCTTTGAACCATTTTGATTTAAATTTTGTGCAGGGTGAAAGGATCCAATTTCAGTTGTCTACATATGACTGTCCAATTTGTCCAACACCATTTGTTGAATAGGCTTTCTTCCACACTATGCTTTTGCCCCTTTATCAAATATCAGATAGTTAAAGGTATGGGGGTTCGTCTCAGAATCCTCTATTCTATTCCATTGGTCTTCAGTTCTATTTTGATACCAATACCATGCTGTTTTTGTTACTGTAGCCTTATAGTATAATTTCAGGTCAGGAATTGAGATACCACGTGTTTCCTCCTTCTTGCTGAGTAATTTTTTGGCTATTCTGGGTCTTCTGTTATTCCATAAGAATTTGAGTATTGTTTTTTCTATATCCATGAAGAATGGCATTGGTATCTTGATGGGGATTGCATTAAATCTGTATAGGGCCTTGGGTAGAATGGCATTTTGATGATATTGACTCTACCTAACCATGAACATGGAATGAAATTTAAAATTTTATTTCCTCAATAATAAATAGTTTATCTTCAAATAAAATGTTTTTCTTCAATAATAAATTAGTTTACCAAAACTTTTTACTTGAAGAACTTCTTTTTTGACAATAATACTTAAAGCATTAGCATTTTTTATGGCTAAGACGATTTTCTTTATATCCTCATTTTGGAAACTGTTTTCTATTATTAAAATTTTTCAACTTTTTGTTTAAAATTAAGACACAAACACACACATTAGCCTAGGCCTACCAAGGTCAGGATCCTCTGTATCACTGTCTTCCACTTCTATGTCTTGTACATTGGAAGGTCTCAGAGCTGTCACCTCCTGTGCATGGAATTGTCACATCCTATGATCACAAAGCCTCCTTCTGGAATCCCTCGGGAAGGTCCTGCCTGAAGCTCTTTGTGGCAGGTGTCAATCTTCAGAAACACGTCCTGGGCTGTTCGATTGGCCTGTTTCTTTCATCTTGCAAATGGATAATACCCCATGAACCTCTCTCTAGCCATGAAAGCCTTTCAGTGTTGTGGTCCGTATTTTCAAACATTTTAAGGGTCTTGTCTCAGCCCTTCATTGGGAATTTCCTTAGCTGTTCCTCTTCTACAGTTTCTTTTTCTCTTACCCCTTCAGCAGTTACATGTTCCTGTTCTGGTCCCACTATAATCTTATGGGACCACAATCAAGTGTACTCTCCCTCATTGACTGGAAACATTGATATGTGCCACATAGCTGTGTCTCCGTTTCTGTATCTATCATATTGTGGTTTTGTAAGAAGAAAGTGATGTGAGGAATATAAGGGAATACTTCATCTTACTTTTTTGTTAGCTCAAAATTGAACCTCTTTTACAGCAGGCGAAGCATCTAGAATGGAACATGCATGCAATCACTGCAAAGCTCCTCTGTATCCCTCCACTTTCTAAACTTGACTCCTCTTTTTACTTAAGAATTTATGAATGGGATAACAACCTCCACCCCATGGGGTTGTTATAAAATCCACTGGTTGTGTATCAGGATTTGAACCTTAAATGTGCCCCATAGCAGAAAATTCACAGCAGGGACCACTCTGGCCAAGTTCATTGGGTCAGAGCAATTAGCTGACTCTATACAAAATTTGAAGCAGAGTCTTTTGTGATATGGATGGAGGCATCATTTCGGTTCCTCCAGGAAGCAGACCCTGAGACAGGACTGAAGCACTGATAACTTATTTGGGAGGTGCCAGTAACACAGGTAGGGGAGTAGGGAAGTAACATAGGAAATGAAAGACAACCAAAGCATGTGCTATTAAGCCATCTCCCACAGTGAAGGGCCACCGCACAGTACTCTGGAGAATTTCTGGGAAATGCTATAAAACACACATCTGAACATTGTCCACAGGCTGGACTAGCTCTACACAAGCCCCCTCTAACAGCCAGTTCAGGGCTCTATCTAGGATTTGCTGCTCTTCCGCTGCATGGAGATCATCTCGTGGTTCTGGGAAAAGCCCTGAGAACAGAGCTTCAGATGCTGGCAGCTGTGCACCTTCAGGATCACCCACTGCTACCAAGGGCATGGGGGAGAAGGGCACAGATTGGTCTTAGCACTTTGTGCCACCACCCATGACCATAACAAGCCCAGGTTCAGCCTGCTAGGTCCACTCCCTAGCTTTTCCAGCAATCCTGAGCAACCTTGAGGGGACCATGAAACAGGAAGAGAATTATGGCATGGTCCAAGCTTTTGGCTTAGGTGGAGAGAATTTGTCAAGGAAGAGGCTGTTTCATCTAATGAGCATTCATTAATCTGCGACAAGGTAGCCAGGTCTACAAATTTCCTCAAAGTGATATTAAAATGTATTTATATATTGAGCGAGGTGATATTTCTATATATATGAATATGTAAATGTCTGAGTTTCTAAGTATCTATGGTTGAGAATGAGAATGAGACGTGAGCACAGAGCCATGAATTCATACAATGCTTAAAAAGAGCTCTCTCCAACCTTTAGGTGTGTTATGTAATTAAGGTACAGTAGACTTGCAAAGTACGTTTTAAATTTAAAAGTTTAATGCATCATTTGCAGAGTTTTCCACTGAGTTTGCTCTAAGAAAGGGCAATGAGGAGAAAGAGATGCCATCTCCATCCTCCCATCCCCTGAGGAAAGCAGCAGGGATGGCTTTCCCATCCTGAGCAGGCACCTCTCCATTTCCTGGGGATCCAGAACCTTCTTTCATGGACAGAGGCACCACAGAACGACACGCAGGTTGTGCCCAGCATGAGTGCACCCAGCCCAGGGGTGAGGGAACACTGGAATCTTTCCCAAGCTTCCCTCACCAAGCCAATCGACCCTGTGCAAGGGGACGTCAGGCATCTCGATCATCGTGTGTAAGCACTGCAGACAGGAGTTACCATCGTTTGCAGCATTTCAAGTCCAAAACATGCAAAGGATAAAGACTTGTTCAGAACGTGGTAGTTTGGTAAGGCTCCCATAACCATGGAATAATAATTGGCCTAAACAATAGGAATTCATTTTTTCACATTTCTGAAACCAGAAGTCTAAGGTCAAGGTGCCAGCAAGATTGGTTTCTTCTGAGACCTCCCCTTGGCTAGTCGATGGCCCTCTTCTCTCTGGGTCTTCTCAAGGACTTCCCTCTGTATGCACCTTTGTCCTAATCTCTCCTCTTTTTTTCCATATTTTTTTAACTGGTGCATTATGGCAGAACATAATAGTGAGATTAGTTGTTATATATTCATACACACACGTTTTAACAATATAATCAGGCCAACATCATTGACCAGTATTTCCTAATCTCCTCTTCCTATAAGGACTCCAAGCATATTGGATTTGGGTACACTTTTTAATCAACCTCATCTTAACTTAATTATCCCTATAGAGACCAAATACAATTCCAAAAAATTTATTTCCAAATACAAATTCCAAGGTACTGGGGGTTAGGGCTTCAGCATATGAATTTCAAGGGACACCATTCAGCCCATAGCACGGAGTAACACAGGAAGTCATTGACAAACCCAGAAACAGAACTGGGTATTTTCTGACTTCCCATCTGTGAAACTCTGGTTTTAGTCCACAGTTGTCGTGTCCCTATCCACCCTTCTTTTTGACAGAGGTGTAAATGCAACTATAGATGCTAAAAAGAAAAATACTGCTCTGCCTTACTGCCATTTCTGCTGAGTGAGTCATACTGAAACACCCAAGTGGAGCCAGATCTCGTGTGACCGTGCCACAGTACCCACCTCCACCAGTTTCTTTGGTAGAAGAAAAGAACTTCACACAAGAGCAAGAGTTTACAAATGCCATTTAGACCAATTCACAGTGAGTGGCCACCTGATCTACCCAGAGAATGGGCTCCACACACCCAGCTTCCAGAGATGTCTGGGTCCTTTCTACACATGAACAAGTGACTGTAGTAAAGCTCCTTTCTTGGCAAATTTCTGCAAAGAAGAAGCTGTGTTTGCCTCCACTCCTAAAATAGTGCAGTGTACCACCAGGACAACCGTATGAGGCAGCCCCAAGACAGTCTCCTCACCCCTTACTCCATAAGTTCCTTCCGTCTATTCCTGGCGGTTCTTTCCCTCAAAACCCCTTGCCCTTTCCATACTATTGCTATATTCGAACTGCCTCTCTCTTATATCTAGTCAACCCACGAGCCACATGGCAGTCAGTCTCCAAGACTGCCACACCAAGATGATTGCCACCTCCTGCTACTCATATCCTTGTGGAGTCACTTCCCACGCTATACCAGGGTGACAGTTAGAAGCAGGAATGCTGGCATTTCACTTCCAAGACCATGTTATAAAAGACGTGATGGCTTCAGTTTGGTCATTTCCTTACTCTTGGATGAGTATATTTGGAGGTGATGTCATGGGAAACCCTATGGCAGGACCCTCTTAGCAAGAACCAAAGTTTTCTGCCAACGGACACATGAGTGATCTTGGAAACAAAACCTCCAGACCTGGGCGATCTTCAGATGACTTCAGCCTTGGCTGCCTACAACTGCTCCTGGAGTTCTAAGCTGCAGAAACTAGGAAATAATACATGCTTGTTGTTTTAAACTGATAACTTGGGAGTCATTTGTTATGCAGCAATAGATAATCAATACAGACAAGCTACCTGTGGGGCTGTGTCAAGGTCAGACCTGTGCAGAAAGGCCTCCACTGAGCTGGGGCTGAATGTTCTGCCCCAACTTTGATCAGCAGTCCTTACATGAAATAGCCACATGAAATGTGCAGACTGTTGATGGCTTCTTTAACACTGTGGTCCTCTTTGTAAAGAGCCATATGAGAAACCCTTGGAGAGTTTAATACAGGATTTTCTCTTATTCTACCATCTGTTATCTGACCCTCCACATATACTAGGCTATCCAAGGAAGAAAAAGAAGTCTCCACTAATGACATTAGTCCTCTCTCTGTGACATCCCTCCCTCTTTCCCAGTGGGACTGATTCCTCCCTGTCCTGTCTGTGCTACTGTCCCTCCCTCTCGCTGGTTGGCAGATGATCAATACAAGGGGAACACAAGGCAAACTGATTGCAGAGCATAATCGCAAATCTTACCCAAAAAGAGGAGGGCAGGGTTCCGTGAAGTCTACGAAAATGAAGTGGCCGTGCCGCTGGGAAAGGTGGGCAGAGGCTTTGACAAGTCCGAGTTTGGAGAGTTTGCGCAGTCAGCGTTATCACGAGAATGAAGCAGCCAGGACAAAGCATCTGCAAAGACGCGGAAAGGGGACAGTTGGAATACCAAAGCAAGAAGAGACTCCCGAGAGGGCTAGGGAGCACTCCAGCCCTGCTTTGCTGTGCTCTTTCTTTTTTTTAAATAACCCTGCGTGTAATTACGCTGCCCAAGTCCAACATGAATTCAAAAATGCATTTCATTCTACCTAGACTTTTTTCTTTTCAGGGCTGAGGACTGAACTCGGGGCCTTGCGCGTGCTAGGCAAGCGCTCTATCTACCTAGACTTTTGTTGAAAAAATTCCATCCAAGTCATCCCTTGGTTCAGTCCGTTCAAAGAGGGCAGAGAGGTCCATGAGTAACTTCAATGTTAAGTGGAAATGGAGCAAATTAATTTTAATAATCTCATAATATAAAAATATAAGCTAAAATAATTTTAGAATGTAGCAAATAAACTAATTTTAATAATGCTTCAAGATATCCTCTAACAAAACTCTTGCAAATATTCACTAGGAAATATTACATCCCCCTCCCTGCATTTTTATCAGTCCTCTTTTTAAGGGCAATTCAATCTTCTCTATTTGGAAGCACCCCAAAGTATCAAGAGCCAACTTAAGCGGAGGGGGAATGTGCTTCTTTGGAGGAAAGAGCCAGCCTGTGGCCTCCTTTCTAATGAGCTGAGCATCGGAACCTCCGTATTGTACTCGTTGCCTGGAATTCCGGGAGGCTAAATCAAACCATCCTGTTATCTGTTTTAGTTCCTCTTTCATCCCTGGTTCCAATTTCCCCTTGCTATCTACTCCTTTACTAAATGAACTGAGCACATACTTTGTGGGCAAAGTGTTATCAATTCTTCTGTAGAAAGAGGCAGAGTTGCTGACAAATTCTGAAGCCAGGAGACCCGCAGGGACGTTTTGTTGCTTCACCAGGTCACCTTTGTCAGCCCTTGGCCTCCACCCAGGTTAGCCACACGCCCTGTCCACACTCCTCGCCCGGCCTTTCCTAGTACAAGGCCCTCTGGCTAGTTTTCTCCTACATTCCTCCCCTCCCCTTCTTGGCCTCCTGTTCTCAAGGCATGCATTTCCCTGCCTGAGGCATGAGCTTTCTTTCCAGATGTTTCCAGACCACATCTAGAAAGCTAGGATTATCCGACAGCCATCTCAGATTAACTCTCGGGTTACATGCGCTGACGTCCTCTCTCTCCTCGCCCCACCCAGGCCCGTACTCATTTAATGTTTAAGCTTATTATAAAATGTATGAGGTATACAGAACAACGGGATGAATATCTGTGTGCCTTAGACAGCTTAGGCAATAAAACATTACTGCCGAGGTGAAGCGTTCTGTCTCCAGCTCATTTTCAATTATTAAAAGAGACAGAGGGGCTGCATTGGAGGGCAGCCTGGGGGTTGGAGCAATCACCAAGAAGGAACGCAGGAGCCATAATTCCTGGCTTACACACACTCCCACAGACACTTGCTCTTCCCTACAATCTAATGAGGTGTCTATTGTTCTTCCCACTTGAGGAAGAGGAAATAAGTTCAGAGATCATTTGACATGACAGAGTGCAGTGGCTAAGACATGGAGCCAGACAGCCTGGGTGGGAGCCCCGATTCCGGGACATGCTGGCTGTGTGCTGTTCTCGGCCTCTACCTTTCTTATCTCTAAAATGGGGGTGAAGTATATTTACTTCATGGGGTTGTACGGAGATCACGTGTATGTTCAGAAGACAGTCCAGCGGCCAGGCCTGGTGGCTCATGCCTGTAATCCCAGTGACTCGGAGGCTAAAGCAAGAGGATCAAAAGTCCAAGGCCAGCCTCAGCAACCAAACAAGGCCCTGAGCACCTTAGTAAGATCCTGTCTCAAAATAAAAACTGAAAAAATAAGAAAGTCTATGGATGTAAAATGCCCCTGGGTTCAATCCCCAGTACCACATACACACACACACAGCTTGACAACTTATAAGGCTACATAAGTGTTTGCTGCTGTTGTCACTACTACAATGACTACTTTGATTATTATCGCCTGATTGGCCATTAAGGAGAGCTCTACCTAATTCTCTGCCCCATAAGGACCTCAAATGCCAATAGCTACAGCCAATCACTTCCCCCGGCCCCAGGCTCAGGACCACTTCACCTGGCACTGAGGAGAATTAAAGAAGTCCCTGGCCTGCTTTCCTGATTCATCCCTGCCAGCCTGTTGTTTAGTCTCATTTTGATTGCATCCCATGAGCACCGGACTCTGCCTCGTGCCTCAGTTTCCATTATCTCAGCGCTTGAGGGTTGGTGTTCAGCTGGACCTCCCTGGGGCTGACCACCAGCCGAGACTTCCCCATCCCCATCCTCTCCTGGCACATCCTTGCCTGGCTGGTGGGATGTCCTTGGATTTCTGATCCATTACAGCACCAGCTAAATACCTCCTCAGCCTACATCAGCCCCCCACCAAAAAGCTCCTCTTCTGGCAAGAGTCACCCAGCTTGGGAACAGCATTTCTTCATTTCTACCGGTCCCACTTTCTCTCTCGACTACACAATTAGAATTATGTTTTATAGATCTATGGTCCCTCACTAATCAGCCTCCTGCCTTGGCATTTGCCCACAGAGCTTATAAGCAATCCGAAGCACTGATCTGGGTTAGGACTTCACACAAATGCAATTGTGCTTTTATTGCTGTGATAATTTTGAGTTGCTGAGTAATGAGATTGAGCTCTCAGAGAAGTGAAAGGCAAATATGTGGCCACTCAGCAGCCAGCTCTTATTTCTTTATAATTTGGCGCCGCCAAGGACTTAGTCTTGTTTTCCTCTTTTCTTGTCATGGCGACCTCGATAGCCAGGAACTTCCAGGTGGTGCTCCACGTGAACAGGCCCCACTTAGTCATCGTTATCTCTCTAGAAATTTGTCATGGAGGGACACTTCCCGAAAGGCAGAGTAAGGAACTTGGCAGACTGCCTCCAGCAAAACAACAATTTGGTGAAAATTGGTTTTTTTAATTATTTAAACTTTCTGGAAATTATCCTAAGAGTATAAAGCAAAGGGAGTAATAGTCATTCAAGAAAATCTACCCAGTCTCATTAGAATACCAACTCTATTATGCCATTTGAGCCTCAACCTACTCCTTTATCTCCCACTCCCAGCTCCATGTTATAGAAACTCTACCCCAAGCTAGTGTGGCCCTCTACCCTTAGTTCTCTGTCTGGGGCTTTGGTTTCATCCTGGACCAGCAGATTCTCAGTCTTTCTCATCTCCCTCCCCAGCCCCATATTTCCAAAGTCCTTTATGGGTTGATGCCACAGGAAGGATCAGCCTCCCTATCCAGCCTCCACTCATAGGGCCGAAGTCCTGTATTTCACACAGGCCAAGGTCTAGCTCCAGCCTCCACAAATGAGTGAAGACATTCGACCATTTGTTCTCTGGGTTATGCTGATTTCATTCAGCATAATTTCTTCCACAGCCATTCATTTATTTTCAAAGGTTGCAATATCATTGCTTCTAATTGCTGTGTAAAATTCCATGGTGTATATGTACCACAGATTTTTGATCCATTCATCCAGTGAGGGACATTTGGGTTGTTTCCATAATTTAGCTATTGTAAATTGAGCTGCTATGAACATAGATTTTGCTATGTCACTGTAATGTGCTGATTCTAAATCCCCTGGAAAAACACCCAGGAGAGGAATAGCAGATTCACATGGTGGGTTCATCCCTAGTTTTTTGAGGATTCTCCACACTGCAGTTCCACCAACAGTGTGCTAGTGTACTTATCTTTCCACAGCCCCTCCAGCATCTTTTATTGTTTATTTTCTTCATTTTTGCCAATCTGACTGGCATGAGGTGAAATCTTAATGTAGTTTTCATTTGCATTTCTCTGATTACTGGTAATTTAGAGCACTTTCTCATGTATTCATTGACTTGATCAATGTCCTCTGTGGAGAAGTTTCTATTTAGCTATTTGGCCCATTTATTGATTGAGTTGTTTGTATTTTTGAAGTTGAGATTTTTTGAAGATTTTTGGAATTGAATTTTGAGTACAGAAACCAACCTTTACATTTATGACCAATTAATTTTTAACAAGTAAGAACACCAAGACAATCCAATGGAGAAAGGACAATTATTCAACAGCCAAGATAACTGGATTTCCACATGGAAATGAACAAATTTGACTCCTACCTCAATCACTCAATCATAGACAAAAATTAACTCAAAATTGGTCACAGACCTAACTATAAATGCTAAAATTAAGAAATTCTTAGATCAAAATAGAGAAGTAAGTCTTTGTGACCTTGATTTAGGTAATGGTTTCTCTGATATTATACCAAAAGCACAAATGATAAATAGGAAGAAAAGCAGGTAAGTTGGAATGCATCAATATTAAAAATGTTTGTGCTATAAATAACATCAAGAAAGGTGGAAAAAGGCTCACAGAGTGAAAGAAAAGATTTGCAAATCATTTATCTAATAAGGGGCTTGTATCCAGAATATATTTTTAAACTCTTACAACTCAATAATAAAAATACAAATAACCTAATTTTAGAGTGCGCAAATGATGTGAATAGATATTTCTCCAAGGAAAGTATGCAAATGTCCAATAAGCACATAAAAAGGTGTCCAACATCATTAGTCATTAGGGAAATGCAAATCAAACCCACAATGAGCTACCACTTCACTCTCATCAGGATGGATATAATTTTTTTTAAAAATAACAAGTAATAACAAATGTTGGCAAGGATGTAGAGAAATTGGAACCCTCGTACATTGATGGTGGGTTTGCAAAATGGTACAGCCTCTCTAGAAAAATAATTTGGCAGTTTCTCAAAATGTTAAACATAAAATTAACACACGACCCAAAAATTCCACGCCTAGGTATGTGTTGAAGATAAATAAGCACAAGCGTCCATGCAAACACATGTATGCAAAACTCACAGCCACTGTGCCCATCATAGCCAACAGTGAAACCTACCCAAATATCCATCAACAGAGGAATGGCTAAATAACATGTGGCGTATCTATAAAATGCAGTGTCATTCCACAAGAAGAATAAATAACTCATTTGTGGAAGCTAGAACTAAACCCAGGCCTGTGTGAAAGGTAGTCAACCTCATGTATCAGACTCAGCAAAGATGTAGCAACACATAATCCAGGGCAATCATAGATACGTAGTGGGGGGAAGAGGGAAGTGGGAAGGTGAGGGAAGGAAGAGGGAGGGAGAACAGGGAGGGACCTAGGGGGTCATTCTGGTTTAAGAATATATGCATATCATATTATTACTTTATAGGCATTTGTGATTCTACAATAACTCAACTCCTTAATAAAAAGTTAAAAAAGAAGAAATAATGTGTCAATATATGCCGTAATAGAGGAAACTTTAATCAATTATGAGAAGAGAAAAGTTACCAAATAGACCACATATTATATAAATAACCATTCATATGAAGTGTCCAGAAATGTCCAGAATAGGAAAATCTATAAAAATAAAAAGCATACTAATGGTAACCTGGCCCTGGAACAGAGACTACGGAGATATGAACGCTCCTAATGAGTACAAAGTGTGTTCAGAGGACATGTTATAAACTTAAATAGTGGTGGTAGTCACACAAACCTGTCAATACACACACACAAAAAAATACTCCAGATTCTAGACTTTAAATGAATTAACTGTATAGCATATGAACTATATTTCAATAAAACTGTTAAAAACTGTGGTTTATAACTAGGAAGACAATATTGTTAATATGTCAGTTCTTCCCAACTTGATCTATAGATTCAACACAATCCTAGTCAAACTCCCTTTATTTTGTGGTTATTGATAGACTGATTCTAAAGTTTATACAGAGTCAAAAAAAAACCAGAGTAGCCAACACAGTCAGAAAACGGACACTGTGCATCTTCGGCGTTTACTGTAACAGTACAATAATCAAGACAGTGTGCTCTTGGTGAACGAGGAGACAGATCAATAGAACACAATAGGGAGCCCAGAAATAGATCTGCATAAATACAGTCAACTGATCTTTGAAACAAGCGAAAGCAATTCAATAGAGAAAGAACATTCTTTTCAATAAATGGTTCTGGAACAACCAGATATTCACATGCCAAAAAAAAAAATGAATTTAGACAAAGATCTTACACTTCTCAGAAAAACTAACTCAAAATGGACCATAAACTTAAATGTAAATGCAGACGTGGAGAAGCCCTAATTCAGAAGAAAATCTAGGAGGTCATGGGCTTGGTGATAATCTTTTAGATACAACACCAAAAAAATAATAATAATAAGATCCATAAAAGAAAAAAGAGAGACAAACTGGAGTTCATTAAAATTGAAAACTTCTCTCTGCAAAGGGCTCAGTTACAAAACTGGAACGATAAGCCACAGATTGGGAATAAATATTTCCAGAATGTGTGAATGATAAAAGAATTTGTATCCAAAAGACACTTGAAATTCAACAATAAGAAAACAAACTAGCCAATTAAAAACAGACAATCGGAACAGCCACCTTACTGAAGAATGTGCACAAATGGCAAATGAGCCCAGGAGAAGATCTCAACATCGTGTTATTAGGTTACAGCAACTGAAAAGGATGAGACTCCCATTGCACACCTCTCAGAATGGCAGAAGCCCAAACCACTGGTACCATCAAACCCTGGCAAGGATGTGCAGGAATAGGGCCTCTTCATTCATTGCTGATGGCATTGCAAAATGGTAGAGCCACTTTGGAAGACAGTTTGGCAGGTTCCTGCAAAATGAAACGCACTCTTACCATACGATCCAGCAATCCACTCCTTGGGCTTTATCCAAATGAGTTGAAAATTTCTGTCCACATAAAAACTGCCACATGAATATTTATAGCATCTTTATTCATAATTGCCAAGCTTGGAGACCACCAAGATGTTTTTTAATAAGTTAAAAGAGGGCCCTGGAGCGGTGGCTCAGCAATTAGAGCACTTGCCTGGCATGCACGAGGACCCAGGTTTGAACCTCAACACCACATACACAACTAAGTGTCAGATAAACAAAAAAGTATGAAAAATAAATGAAATTGATTCTCTTTCTATCTCTTGCATTCTCTCTCTCTCTCTCTTTAAAAAATATAATAAGGGTCTGGAGCAATGGCTCAGTGGTTACAGAGCTTGCCTGGCATGTGCAAGGACCCGAGTTCAAACTCTAGCTTCACATATACAACTGAATGTCAGAGAAATGAAGGCCAGATGCAAAAATAAATAAAAATTGATTCTCTCTCTCCATCCCCCCTCCTTCTTTCTTTAAAAAATAATAATAAGTAAATAGATAAAGGAATCATGATGTATATAACTTAATATTATTCAGTGTTAAAAACAATGAACTATCAAGCTATGAAAAGATGTGACAGGAACTTAAATGCATATTGCTAAGTGAAAGAAGCCACTCTCAAAATCTCCTTACTGTGTAATTCCAACCAGATAATATTCTGGAAAAGACAAAACCAGGAAGCCAATAAAAATATTGGGGGTTGCTAAGGGTTTAAATAAAGGGAGGGATGAGTTAGGTAGAGGATTGGATTTCTAGGATAAGAAAATACTGCACGTGATACTGTAACCATGGATATATGCCATTGTACCCTTGTCAAGACTGCAGTGGCTCAGCAGTTGGAGCACTTGCCTGGCATGTACCAGAACCCAGGTTCAAATCCCAGCACCACATACACAATTAAGTATTGGAGAAACAAAGGCCAGATGGAAAAATAAACAAAACTGATTCTCCCTCTCAAAAAAAAAACAAAAAAAGACTTCAAGAGCAACACAAAGAGAGAACCTATGTAAACCACAGACTTCAGATAACAATAATGTGTGAACCTTAGGTCATTATTTGTAACAAATGTGTCACACTATTACAAGATGTTGATAATCAGGGAAAGTGAGTGGGGAAAGGACATATGGGAACTCTGGTCACTTCCCATGCAACTTTTCTGTAAACCTCAAACAGCTCTTAAAAGAAAGTTTAATTTTTAAAACATGTCTCATGTGCAGGCCTAATACACACATCAACTCAAGTGTGTGACTCTTGATTCTTTGGAGTTTGTGTTTACTCTTGTCACTTTCTGTACTGAACAAGTGAAAACATTTCTTTAAAATTAGCATGTAATATTTCATGCATATAAAAGAATACATGTAACTTAAATGTGAGTTATATGGCATGATAATAAAGTGAACACCCACTTAAAAACTAGAATACACAGTATTGTTTCACAGCCTGTGTTTTTCTCATATCCAATCACCTTCCTCCCCTCAGAAGGAATTAACATTTTGCTGAATTCTGCATTTGTCATTCTCTTGCATCTTGTGAGGTGGCTTGGTGTTAGGAGCCTATCTCTGAAGACTCGTGATCTAGCTTCTAAAAACAGTCTCCCCAAACTAGGCGTGGTAGCACATGTCTATAATCCCAGCGGCTTGGGAGGCTGAGGGGGAAGGATCACAAGCTCAAAGTCAGCCTCAGCAAATTACTGAGGCTCTAAGAAATTTGGCAAGATCCTATCTTAAAATAAAAAAAATTTTTAAAGGGTTGGGGGTATGGCTCAGTGATTAAGCACCCGTAGGTTCAATCCCTGGTACCTAAAAATAAAAATACTCCCCAGTGATTCTAGCCATCTGGTATTCACACCATGTGAATCCCCTCTCCTCATGTGTGGGCTGGACCTAAGGAAGTGAAGATGGCCACCACAATGGGAGCCACTTCCAAGATTCGGTTGCAGAAAGATCCTAGCAGCTGTCTTGCCCATAGAGTAAAAACCTAACAGTCTGACAACCCTCAGGGAACTGAATCCTGCCTACAGTCACATGAGAGAGCCCAGCAGTGGGTCCTCCTCCAATCAAGCTTTGAGATAACTGCAATCCCAGCTGACACCTTGATTATAACCACATGAGAAACCTTGAGTCAGAGGACTAAGATCTGCCACAGCCGGAGAGAAGTTTGGGGGTAATTTCTTGTTCAATAATAGATGGCTATTGTAGGCACATATTAGCTACATGATCTTGGGCGTATTACCTATAATCCCCATGCCTCATTTTCCTAGCTATGAAATAGGGATAACATTTGCACCTTCCTTGAGGGCTCTAGAGAGGATAAGTAAGTTAACATATTGAATGCTTAAGACAGTCCGTGGTGCACAGTGCATGCTAAGTAAATGTTAGCTGTTTTGGTTATATGACATATGTGTGGATTTTTCACTGACTATGAATCCAAGACTCAGCTTTTCTGACCTAAGCATGAGCACACACTGTGGACAGTGGATGGTGGAGAAGGGGCTACTGGTCTACCTTAGTTATGCCTGTTTATAGCTCTCAATTTATCAGGGTGAGGGACTGGTTTCAGGAACTGGTCCCCCACTGGTGAGAAGAAACTTATTAAAATTTATCTAAACTGTTCAGCATTCAGAGGGTTCCTCATGTTCCTCTGAAGACATTTGTGTTGCACAGAGGGGATTCCATCCCTTCTCAGCCTTTGGCTTGCCTGTCTGACAATCACAGTTTTTTGCAAGTTCTTCATATGATTACATCGACCATTCCTCTGGGGCCTCTTGGTCATCTAAACTAGAGGTGACAGAAGTAAGACAGAGGATTTAGGTGTAGATACATACGAATTAGACAAGATACTAAGATGTGCATTTCTAAGTCTTAGTGATTTGCTTATTCTTCAGTCGTCAGCACCAAATAAGTTCAAGGAACTTCAGATAAGACTCATGGATTTCTGTAGAGCTTTCACTTAAGTGAAGGGGCCTGGAGTGCTGTCTGCCTGAACTAAGCATTCTCCTTTTTCTTTCCCCACGATTGAGTTCTGTTTCTCCATCTTCCTACACTTCCTTCTCTGTTAAGTAGGGGGTACTAGGAAAATGTCCTCCCTTGAGAGTCTCGCCCAATGGGAGTCCCATTTGTGCTTGCTAACTACAGACTCCCAGGCCTCACTCAGACAGCTTCAGTCTATATCTCCTTGAGGAGAATCTGAAATCTAATTTTAACAAGTACCTCCCGGTAATTCTTATCATCCGCCAAGTTTGGGAAACACTGTCTTAGAACATTTCACTTTCATCCTTCCCCCAGTTTTGGACTGGGGAATAACTGCCCATGGCAGACATCACTAATTGATCACAGGACTCTTTCACACTGAATCTGGTCAAGGCCTCCAAATCCTTAACAAGCACTTGAGGCAACCACCAGCCATCTGGTGGAGTTACAGTGGAAATGAAATGTAATCACCATCCCTACCCTTACTAATATGTATTCAAGTAGAGCTGACACTTTCCTGATCTGCCGATGATGGGTACTCAGTAAAGCACAATGTAAACACTGGGAAATCCAAAATCCATCTGGTACCTTCTCCTCACCTTCACTGACACCTCCACTAAAGAACGTCCTCAGAAAGTTGGGTCCAAAGGTCCCTGTGGAGGGCATTTTCCTCCTGTTTCTTCAGATACTAGGTCCACCCTGGTTTTAGGGTGGGGTAGATCACTGGTGACATGCGCATGTCTGCTTGCCATCCTGAGATGAGTGTAGAAAAGTGTTGAGTGGGAGAAGTTTTTGTGAGGTTTTAAAAACCTCTATAAGTCATGGTCAAAATGCAGCCCTTTAAATTGGGTTTAGAGGCCTGTGATGGTAGCACATCCATAAAATTTCTTTGCTTTTGAAAACTACAGCACCATTGTTTGAATGTCCCATCCAATGCTCAAGCTGAAAGTTAATCTCCAAATCTCCATGTAGATGGCATTTGGAAACGGGGATATAATTGGGATTAAATAAGATCATCAAGGTGGAGTCCTCATGATGGGACTGGTGGCTTTATACGAGGAGAGATGATTGCTCTGTCTCACCACGTGCTGTCCTCCAGCATGGAGCAACAGGAAGGCCCTCAGCACTTGCTGAGGGGACGTGGGCACCATGCCCTTGGATTTCCCAAACTCCAGAACCATAAGCCTAACATTCTTTGTAAATTATCCAGTTTCAGGTATTTTCTTAAAGAAACCGAAAATAGGCTAACACACATAGTGTCTCTTGTTTCCATACTGCCCCAAGATGCTAGAGTATCACCAGTGCTAAAGGAACTTCCAGTCCAGGACCAGACAACACAGCAAGAAAAACACAACTGGGGCTCGTAAGGGCCACAAACAAGCAGGAAATCATAAGATTGCAGAGTAGAGGGCCCAAGGAGAACCATGGGAAGCATGAGGGTGGACAGAAGGGAAAGGCTACCTGTGCCCTCAGATGGGCAGCAAGGAAATGGGTGTGGGAACAAGAGAAGTGATTGCAGCAGAGCCCCATTAAGCCATAGGAGAGGTGAGAAAACACTCCAGAGAGACAGCCACACAGATGCTTACACCTGCTCACCGGGAGTCAACCAGGAGGAGCAGCATGGCTGGAGGGCAGCCTGTCTACTTGGCTGGGGTAAAGAGTAGGGATAACAGAGGTTAACTAGCCATAGAGGGGAGAGGATGGTAATCGACCAATGCAAGGGAGACCTTAACATACTGGCATGGGTGGGTTCTGTTATGCTTTGGATATGAAGTGCCCCAAAGATGCATATGCTTGGTCGGTCCCCAGTGCAGCGATGCTTAGAGGTGGGGCTTCGGGGAAGTGATTGGATCATGAGTGCTCTGACCTCATGAGTGGGTGAGTCCATTGGCAGCTGAATGAAGGAGGTAGTGGGAGGTAGGACCCAACTGGAGGAAGTAGGTCACTGGAGACATGCTATAGAAGAGTCCCTTGTGCCTCTCTCTCTTTTTCTCCCTCTCCCTCACCCCTCCCTCCCTCTCTCCCTCCATCCATCCTTCCCAGCTGCCATGAGCTGAGGAGATTTCCTCTGCCACTTCCTTCAGCCATGTTTCTTCCTTGGAACCAACCACAATCCAAAACCTCTGAAATCACGAGTTAAAACAATGCCTTCCTCTGGGTTGCTCAAGGTGTTAGCAACGAAAAGCTGACTAATCGACAAGTTCCTACTTGACCGGCTTGGTCCTGCCCCATCATCCTAGAGAAGCTCACTAGTCCATACGCCTGCTTCCGTGGAGCTTCTGCTGGGTACTTCAGTGCCTCCCTCTTAACCATAAAGGGCAACAAAGGCCACCAGGCATGTTTGAGGAGCCACCCTATCATAAAAGACTAAAGTAAGCAAATAGAATAATCAGAGGAAACAGAAGCAAGAAAATGATCCAATAGCTAATATCCTCAGACATACAGAACATAGTGTATCCTTAAACAAGTATAATTATTAAAGAAAAATAAGAAAGCTCTTGAAAAATCAAAATGTTTTAACAGAAGTAACAACTCAATTGAATAACTGTAAAAACAGGACAATTTCCAAAGAAAAGCACACAACTTCAAAGAGATGGGGAAAACGGTAGAAAATATAGGAAGATTATAACACCAGCGAGGAGAGGCAACATTGCATGGCAGAGGTTCCCATAGAGAAACCAAGAAGGGAAATTGCTTAAGCAATACATCAACAGTTGTGTTTCTAGATTGAAAATGTCACCAAGTCACAGAACAATGGGTAGAAATGACCTCCACTCACTGACATTCCAGAAGCAGGAACCAGAAGGGCAGTGAACTTCTCAACCTCAATACTGAAAAGCAGAAACAGAGAAACACTGTCAAAATACTGAGATGGGGGGTTGTGGGGAGTGGTCTCCAGCCTATGATTTTATATTCAGCCAAACTGTTAATCAAGTGTGAGGATATAATAGAAAACTGTCCCCACACACAAGAGCTCAAAAATATTGCCTTCTATGAATGCTCACTCAGAAAGTTACTAAAGGATGTTCCCCACCACAGTGAGAGAGTAAATGAACAAAGAGAATGCCCAAGATCCAGAAAACAAGGAATTTATTTCAGCACCACCCAGAGGGAATTCCCAATTTGATGATGAAGTGTGAGGTGACAGATCAGTGGCAGGCTAAGTTAGAGCAAGAGAACCAAGAAATGAATTAAGCCAATATTATAATTCAATACACACCAACATATTTAAAAGAAAATTGTAATTCTGCCACAGAGGTCAGGGATGAAACAGTAATGGCTACCTAGAAAGCCAAGCAAGTGACAAAATCATAGAAACGATAACATAACACCATTGTACAATAAAGGAAATAAAATCATTATCCACCATGTAACTCAATCTGCAAATAACATAATCATAATTCTGTAAATACTGAATACTGATATTACCCATGAATGACGCTATCATATTGGGAGGATGGAGGAGAATGTGTTTGTGGGGAATAAGAGCTGAGTGCTCTTCCTACATAGAACGAAGTTAATAAATAATAAGTATTTTTTAAAAAACAGTAAAATAAGCATATTATTTAGAAATACAGAGTTAATAACTGGAAGAAACAGCTAAAAGAGTGGGAAGTGGTTGCCTTGGGGGACAAGAAATCAGGAAAAGAGAAGAATGTTGCCTTCCCTTCCAAGCCTTACATAAATATTTATTCTTTTAAATTGAGTGCATGCAATTTAAATATGGTCTATATTAGATGATAGCATTGATTTAATGTTAAATTTCTTAGTTATGGTAATGGTGTTATGGTTATATAAGGAAATGCCTTTGATTCTTTGTGGATACATGATGAAGTATTGAGAGGTTAAGTAATACAATGTTTGTAATATACTTTTAAATCATTCGTCAATAGGGGCTGGAGCCGTGGGTCGGTGCATACGCAAGTTCCAACCCCAGCACCACGTACACAACAATGTCTTGGAGCAACAAAGGTCACAACAATGTCTCAAAGCAACGAAGTTCACATGAAAAACTAAATTAAAAAAAAATTGTTTTTCTCTTTCTCTTTCTCTCTCTCACTGTCCTGTTTTCTTTAAAAAAAAAAAAATCATTCATCGATAGATACTGATGAGAAAATAAGGAAAATGTGGCCAAAGTTAACCGGTGAATCAAAAAAGGAGAATATAGGTATTCACTGTGCTTATGTTGCAACTTTTCTGTCACTTTTTAATTTAAAAAAAATGTTTGGGGGGGACTAGGTATAGAAGTTATTCTGACGAAAGTTAAAAGTAGAACACGTAGCCTCGTGCCTGACCTACATCGGCACTTAAGTGTTAGATATCATTGCTGGTTTCACCAGAGCTGCAGCGTTCTTTCTTACCAGTGAGGAAAGGTTAGACAGACCTTGGATTGTTAAACCTGGGTAATGAGAGGAAAAAATATCAACCAAAGACTATTTTCACTCCACGGTTCTGCCCACCTGGGGCTAGGGCCTGAAACATAAGGAAAGTGTCCCTCTTATGTGACACTCACGGGCCATAGCTGGGTGGCTGTTCTGGTCACCTCGGGTTCAAGATGATCTAGAGAATGGCCAGTGGCCTGGTTAAAGAGAGAGAAAAGAAGCGGAGTCACAAATCTTGAAGGGAAAGGCAGTGAGGGTGCCTCTTAGGTGTCCAACAGGAGAGTAGATGACACGGAGTTCCCTTGAGCTCCCAACACTTTGCGGCACAGCTGTTAAGGAATCCACTCGGACTTCCCACCCCCAGAGCCATCCCAAGGCCTGCACCCTGGGACTTCGTAATGCTTCCTTTCTAAGCATGTTCCATGCACGCCAGGCGCTTTGCCTGAGTTACCGTTTGAGTAACTTTGAGTTGCTGCTTTCTGTTACAGCGTTAAAATCATGATGCACCATGCAACTCAATCTGAAGATAACACTCATAAGAGAGAGTAAGTGCGGAGCCCATCTCAAAGGAACCCATCTTCACAGGACTCTTCTCTAAAGCACCAGGTCGCTTCTAATGGTTTTCTTCTAGGTTGAGCTCCTAGCCTCAGAGTTATATGTATATATATATATATAGTAGCTGGGGAGCGTGTGGAGAGTACATATGCATATAGTATATGTGTATAGATAGTTATATGCCTATAGAGAGTAATGTATATATAATGAGGCTCACCTGTATATACATAAATTTGTAAGTAGACCTGCATGTGCATACACACCTACACACACACGTCTTATAAATAACACACACACACACACACACACACACACACATACAATCAACCCTCATTATCCACAGATTCAGTGTTTGTAAACTCACCTACTTGCTGAAATTTATTTGTAACCTCAAAGTCAATATTCACAAAGCCTTCACAGTCATCTGTGGGCCACTGCAGAGTAGAGAAGACCTCCCGTGACCTATGCACACATGTCTCCAGCTAAGGCCAAACGGGTGACCCTCTGCCACCTTGTCAACAGGTGTCCTCTTCATAGTCTCTTCAGTGTTACTCTTTTGGCATGTTTGTTATTCCACTATTTAAAAGGACCCCCAAACATGTCTGGTGCTCCTAAGCTATGATGTGCCCCACAGAGAAAATGTGTGTTCCGTAAGCTTCAGTCAGGTGTGAATTATAGGGCTGTGAGCTCAATGCTAATCAATAGTCTATATTAAATACAGCGTCTTTAAAGGGAAATACAAGCTGATATGCTGATCGGTTGACAGAAATGTTGTGAGCATAGGTTCATAAGCACCTAACCCTGTGTTTCCCCTAGGAACAGTGGTTCATTATTCACTAATTCAGTGTTTTAAGCAATTGTAGAACAACTTAAATTCCATGAACAATAAGAATCAAGTAGGGGCTAGAGCAGTGGTTTAACAGTTACGATGCTTGCCTGGCATGCACCAGTATGCGAGTTCAAACCCCAGCACCATGTACACAATGAAGGGTCGGAGCAATGAAAGCCACATGAAAAACTAAATAAAATTGATTCTCTCTTTCTTTCTCTCTCTCTCTCTCTCTTAAAAAAAAAGAATCAAGTATATAGTAGTCCCCCTGCCCATCTGCACTTTACCTTCCGTGGTTTCGGTTACCTGTGGTCAACCATGGCCCAGAAAAATACAGTACAGTACAATGAGATATTTTGAGAGGGAGAGGAAGAAAGAGACCACATTCAATAGCTTTCATTGCAGTATATTGTTATAATTGTTCAATTTTATTAGTTATTGTTGTTAATGTCTTACTGTGCCCGCCTTATAAATTGCTATAGGTGTGTGTTATAGGACAAAACACAGCACACACAGCTTGGTACTACCCATGGTTTTGGACATCTGTGGGATGTCTTGGAACTTACCCGTTAGATAAGGGGGCCTACTGTGTGTATGTGTGTGTGTGTGTGTGTGTGTGTGTGTGTGTGTGTTTGGGTATGTGTGTGTATGTATGCATTTGTATATATCATTCCAATGTCTTTTTGAGAGGTAATATGAACTGGTCTACCTTTATTCATTCCATTTTTTCAAAGTAACCATCAAAAGCACCTTCCCCAACGTAACACAGTGTAACTCCAGGATACAGCTGAAGAGAGTAAAGAGCAATAGAGAGTAAGGGCGAGACTCATCCGGCTGGCCGACTGGATGAGTCAGGAATCCCCTCCCTTTGCAAAACTATCAGGTCTCCTCGGCTCTAAACACATCCCTTGCCCTCGGTACCCCAGCACCTAGTACCTCCAGCTCAGGTCTGTGATTGCCGGCCCTATGGAGGTCCTTCATGGCCCTGGATGGAACCAACTCTGCTGACAGCACCCCTCCAGGCCAGTGAAGGCCACGAGAAGAAAAGGATGAAGGTAAGACCCTTCTCAGTCCCTTCTGGCCTCAGCCTCAGAATTTGTTTCATTTGTAAAATGAGGCAAATATAAAAATAACTCCAGATACTTTATCTTGATCCCTGGTCATCTATTTCAAGTGAGATTATTCATCAGCATCTGCCACATCATAGGCATTCAAAAAATATTTGTCGAGCAAATAAACCTCTTAACATAAATAGGCATCCTTTCCCTTGAAAAATCTGATTCTGAAAGATCTGGAAGCTCTAATGATGGGTTATTATTCTTAAGGGCATTTTCTTTTCTTCCTATTAGGGTAACATATCTTCAATTCTGCAACAAAAGTCACTGGGTAAAGTCAATCTGATTCAGTGACCTTGATTTCCTGAAATTGCTTGTGCCATAAACGGAAGCACATATGTAAGTGAGCAGCTGAGACCTGCTCCTCTCACAGCTGGCACCCCGGTCCACACAGCTGGCTGCTCCTCGGGTCCATGCAGCGAGCTGCCATTCCAATCCACATAAATAGATCCAGCATACACTCTGGGAGGCAATTCAGTCCACACCTGGCCCCCAATTCACACACCTGGCTGGTACCTCAAAGCACACAGCTGGCAAGCAGGTCCATACATCTGGCTGCCACTTTAATTCTCACAACTGGCAATCCAGTCCACACAGCTAGCACCTAGTTTACACCGCAGGCTGGCGATCCAGTCTCCACACAGCTGGAACCCATTCCCCACACCTGGCATCCTGAAGCACACAATGGCACGCAAGTCCATATAACTGGCTGGCACCCCAGCCCACACAGACAGTGGCCTAGTCCATACAGCTGACTGGCATGCTGGACCCCACAGCTGGCACCCGCTGCACACAGCTGGTGGCCCCAGAATGGCTGCCGCACCCACTGGGAAGCTTCTCACTGTTGCCGGCTCTGTATAAAACAGGCTGTGCTGGTGTCTGAACACAACTCAAGTTAATACTCTGATCTCATTACACTGCTCTCACTACGCCAAAAAAGCTTATGTTACACCTAGGAGACGCTGATATTACACCTAAGATGCCGAGCAGAGCTTCCTAGCCAGATGAGTTTCAGATTCCCCAACAGGAACCTTTGAAGATTCCCAGAAATGAATCACTGATGTGTGTCTCAGAGGGCATGAATGCATTTCAACTCAAAGGCTTCTTTTTTCTTTTCTCTTCTTTTTTATTGAGGAGTTGAGTTGTTGTACAATCATAAATGCATATAAAGTAACAATATAATATGCATTTGCTCTTGATTTTTCTGTATTTCACCACTACCACTGGTATAAATGTATATGCAGACATTTATATATTAGGTAGATAAATGATAGATAGATGATAGATAGATAGATAGATAGATAGATGATAGATAGATAGATGATAGATAGATGATAGATAGATAGATAGATAGATAGATGATAGATAGATGATAGATAGATAGATAATAGATATAGATAGATATCTCATTGTAAATTTTCCAGAATTAAATGACTGCTTAAGTATTGTTTGGCTACATTGTTGATTGTCTCCCTAGATCCCTCCCTATCCTCCCTTCCTCTCCTTGTCTCCCCTCCCCTCAACTCTCCTCTACCCCATCACCTCCTACATATCTATGGTTTCCCTAGATTATGTGTTGCTACATCTTTACTGGGTCTAACACATGAGTTTGACAACCTTTCCTCCAAGCCTGGGTTTAGCTCCAGCCTCCACAAATAAGGGAAAACATTCAACCCTTGACTCTCTGGGTTTGGCTAACTTCACTCAGCATGACTTCTTCCATTGCCATCCATTTACCTTCAAAGGCTGCAATATCGTTGTTTCTAAAAGCTGAGTAGAACTCCATGGTATGTATGTATACATATACACGTATACCACAGCTTTTGGAAACATTCATCAAGTGAGGAGCATCTGGGTTGGTTCCATAATTTAGCTGTAGTAAATTGAGCTGTTATGAACATTGATTTTGCTGTGTTGCGGAAATGTGCTGATTCTAGTTCCTCTGGGAAAATACCCAGGAAAGAGGATGGCTGGATCATATGGCGGATCCATCTCCATTTTTTGAAGATTCTCCACACTGTTTTCCAGAGTGGCTGTATCATTCTGCAGTTCCCCCAACAACGTGCTAGTGTTCCTATCTCCTCACGACCCCTCCAGCATCTATTATTGTTTATATTCTTCATCTTTGCCAGTCTCACTGGAGTGAGGTGACATCTTAATGTAGTTTTGATTTGCTGTTCTCTGATTAGTAGTGATTTGGAACACTTTCTCATGTTTTCATTGGCTTGCTCAGTTTCCTGTGTTGAGAAGTTTCTGTTTAACTCTCTGTTCCATTTATTGATTTGATTGCTAGTGTTTTTGATATTAAATGTTTTGAGTTCTTTGTAAATTTTGAATATTAGCCCCCTGTTGGAGGACCATAGGCCTTTATCTCCCATTCTGTAGGTTCTCTCTTGACAGTTTTGACCAATTCCTTGGCTGAGCAAAAGCTTTTTAATTTAATGCCATCCCATTTGCTGATTCTTGACTTTAATTCCTTTGCTTTGGGAGTCTTGTTGAAAAAGTCATTGCTGACTCCCATACGCTAGAATGTTGGTCCTGATTTTTCTTCTAACAGTTGTATGGTAGCTGGCTTAATTCCTAGTTCCTTGATCCATTTTGATTTGATTTTTGTGCAAGGTGAGAGATAAATATCCAATTTCAATTTCCTGCAAATGGCTCTCAAGTTTGTCCAGCACCATTTGTTGAACAGGCTGTCTTTCCTCCATGTTATATTTTGACTCTCTTTGTCAAATATCAGATATTTAAATATTTGTCAACTTGTCTCTGAGTCTTCTATACCATTCCATTTGTCTTCATGCCCATTTTGATGCCAATATCATGCTGTTTTTGTTACTATTGCTCTATAGTATGAACTATTTTAGATCTGGTATTGTGAAATCACCAGGTTCATCGTTCTTGCTTAGTAACGTTTGCTCATAAGTTTCTTGATGCAACTTTGGACTCTAGTGAGAGGAGGTCAGTCCCTTTAAGCTGTCAGTCCTGATACCAGGCACAATAAAGTCAATAAATACAGCCCAGAAGTCTATCAAAAGCAAGCGACTGCTGAAGCCTGTGAACGTTATAAAGGCGTAATGACTCCACGTTGCCCCAAAACCCTTAGGCAAGCCTAAGAAGAACACTGAAGTCAAAATGCAGGTGGAGAGGACACTCACTGGAGTCCAGGATGCCGGACCAGACAGTTCACAGATAGGAACAGTGTTCTTCGGGGTTGGAACCTACTTTGAAAGACATGCACGCACATATACCTCATCTCCATGATCTTTAAGCTCCTGTGATAATTTTTAAAGGGAACACCTCAGTAGGGTACCTGTTGAAACACCTGGGAGGAGACCCAGCAAGTACATTCCTTAGCCCAGGCCATGAATGCCCTGTGATAACAGCCACAGGAGGAGAACTCACTTGAGCTCTCAGCTCTTGGTCATCTATGGCTCAGTGGCACCCCTGGTCATTATCTGTGTTCACTTGGGGTGCATCAACCTTAGATTACTCATCTTGAAATGAGGAGGACACCGACCTCTCAGGAGCTTCTACTGCCTCCTCATTCTGAACTGAGCCAAGTGAATTCTTTCCCTAGGGTATTTGAAAGCAAGATGAGGGACCACATGAGGTCACCATGGATATCCTCCAGGTGCCCCTCCACTTCTCCCCTCCTTCCATCCCTACCTGCTCTGAGCCACGGGGTCTGGCCTCCACCTGTGAATTCATCAAGCGGTCCTTGATTTTCTGGATTATAGTCAGCTTTGGCCATCACTAGAGACTGGCAGAACACCAAAGAGTGGGAGGAGAGAGGAGTAGGGGGATTGATTCCACTGGCTCCTCCCTTCCAGGCAATGGCTGAGTTCCTCTACCCAGGGCTGTGATTCTCTTATCACTTAACCTTGGCCATTCCTTTCCTTCACCCCTGCATGTCTGCAGGAGGAAAGGGGTTTCCATACCTCCAGCCTCCCTTGTTGGCCTCCCTGAACTCTGTACTGCTTAAATAACCCCTTTCTGAGACCCTTGGGTCACCCCTTTTGAGCGGATCATCTGTGTTCTGCTGGACCCTGATAATATAGATAGCTGAACTGGAAAGGTTCATAGACTACATGGCTTGGGGTCACAATTCAGAGGCAGTTATGATGGCCCCTGAGGAAGGACCTTGGAACCCCAGAGAGAGTTGAAAGGGCAGAAGAGCTGCCTGAGAGCTTTCTAGGACTCAGATGGCCAAGCTGTGCATGCCACATAGTGAACTCATGAGTTCCCTCACCACAATCCCCTGTGATTGAGCTTTGTTACGTAGGCCTCTGATTCTTGTGCACGCTGAACACTGATGGAAACACTGGCTTCTTTTTATCCCCCTCTACAAGGGCAGCTGACTGCCGTTTCTTGCAAGGACTGGAACTCCTAACAGTGAGGCCTGTCCCCCTTAACTAGCAAACACTCAGTGTGCAGGCTCGGAGTCTGGTCTTGTATAAGCAGTACCCAGCCTGGCACCTGGCAGAGTAGACACTCAATACATCATAGTGGATGGATCAAAGAAAACAATCTCTAAGCAAGTGCATCTGTGGGTTTCACAGGCCCAAGATCATTAAAGAGAAGATGCTCAATTGAAAAGAATGCTGAGCATTTTGCTAATTGGCTGAACACACCAGTGTCTTGATTTCTCAATGTTCTAAGTAATTGGCCAACCGTGACTGACCAGGCTCAAAGGGACGCTGAAGGAGAAGGAAGTTGCCTATGGGCACACAAGGCCTGAGCATTTGCTTCCAGAGTCTTCGAATGGAAAGAGCAACTAAAGCAGGTTGGAGAAAGAAACTTTGGCTGGCTGTAGGGGATAATATCTCTGGAACTGTAGGTTCTCAGAATGGGGAGGATTGCTCCAGGCTGACAAATCCAATCTCCCACAAATGGCAAAACAGCCCCTATGAAGTCTGAAGACCCCTCCTGGCCAGCTCAGAGAGATTTTGTCCTTCCTCAGGGTCCTCTGTCTTCCACTGAAGACCTGGCACACCAAAGGGGCAGGTCGGGTTATCCAAAGTCCACCTTGTGGATGAGAGATCTTCACTGCGGGTTCCACAGGACATGTGGCAGCACATGGAAGGAGCATGAACAAGGTCAGGAGAGGGCAGTCATGGTCATGAGCATGAGGTCCCACAGGGCAGTGGCTTGACCAAGCAAGGCCCATGGCAGTGTCCTCCTCCTGCACCCAAGTTCTCATCAAACACTCCCACATCTATGTCTTGACTTCCAGCAAGCAGGTACAGCCTCTGTCACCCTGAGGAACTGGGCTGGAGCTGCTCCTGCCAAGAATGTACCACCCCCAGATTGGCCCACCAGGTAGAGACTGGAATGGCAGGTCCATGTCACAGAAGGCTGCTAAGGCTCAGAAATGCTCTCTCAAAGCATGGTATGTTCTATTATGTTAATTTTATTAGGCTATATTATCCCCATTTTATAGATGAAGACACTGAGGCCCAGAGAAGATAAGCAACTTATCGGTGGCCAGGAAGAGGTAAAGCAAGGATGTGAGTCATGGTTGAGTCCCCATCTTTCAAGAGCTACAGGTGTTTTGTAGAGGGAGAGAGCAAATCTGTGGGAGAATAGGAGAAATGAGGACAGCATGGGCAAAGGCTTCAAGATGAGGCAGGGATTCTCCTGGCCCTCAGAGAAAGGGCAGTGCAGCCAGGGACACAGGAGAGCACCAGCTCAATGGAATCCCATGCTGAGTCCCCCGCAGTCAGTCACTCAGTGAGCGCTGGCCCATACAGCAGTCACACCCACTCTGGCCAGGCTCTCTGTATTCGTTCAACAAATGTTTAGTGGGTCCTTATGAAGTGCCAGGCTCTGTTCCAGGAACAGGGAATACAGCCTGCAATAAGATAGCATTCACTGCTCTGGGGGAGCTTGCATGCGGGTGAGAACAACAATAAAAAACAGATAATTAATTCTTTACGTGTTAGGTGATAGATGTTGTGCAGTAACGCAGGGAAAGGGAATTAAACAGGGAGTTGTGGAATAGTATGCTCAGGGGAGGCTTCCTAAGAAGGGTATTTGAGCAAAGACTCCAAGGGGTGAGAAAGCAAATCTTCCACACTCCAGGTAGAGGGAACAGCAAGGTCCCGGGGCACAGGCATTCTGGGTGTTTGGGTGGCACCAGGGATCCAAGGGAGGGAGTGAGAAGAAGGCAACTGGACAGAATGGGCCCTAAGGTCAGGGCACCTTTCTGAGCCTCAGTCTCCTCATCCATGTGAGGAGGGCACCCAGACACCCAGGACCAGGACACCCCATGCCTATGGTTCCCACTGCTCTCTGCCCTGAGCTTGAGTCTTATTTCTTCTTAGTACAAGGAGTGTCAAGCTGAGGGGTGGATGCTGGAAAGCCAGGGCAGGGGGCACAGGGAAGGATCCAGCAGGTAAGAAGGCTAATGGGAAGGGTGTGGTCTGGGAGAGGGGTGGCAGATGGCTCTTGTGTTCTCTGGGAAGGATCCATGGGCCAGTAGGGGAAAAGGGGAAAGAGATAGGGAGAAGATCAGGTCAGCTACCTCTGTCCCTGGGGCTGCCTTCTTGGTGCAAGGGAGAATCTGGATTGAAAATCAGTGAGGACATCACCCCAGGAAGTGGGTGTTCCTCTTCACTCTAGGCCAAGCCAGAGGGGGGCCCTGAGCCCTCAAAGACAGGGCAGCTATATCCTACTCAGCTCTCAGTTTCCACCTAAGCCGCACCTCAGCAATCGCACCATCTTTCCGCCGCCCACGACTAGCAGAGCCCTCCCCAGGGCTGCCAACCCCACTCCAACCACCTCCACCTCCTGCATGTGGGACCTGGTTTATGGGCACCACCCGCCCTGGGGCTGGAAAAGGGCTGTCATTTCCTGTGGCTTGACCCTGAGGGTAGGCCAAACCTCTGGAGTAAGAATGAAGGCAGGCAGTCCCACGGGAGGTGGAGTGCACAGGTTGGATCACTGGCACCCTGTCACCGCCTCCGCTCAGTTCTCCAGCAGAAAAACTAAGAGGCCTTGTGCACAGGCTGAGGCAGACAGACAGGAAGAAGACGTGGAGAGGCACCTAGAGAAGGACAGAAGCCTGGGAAGGATAAGAACAGAGACAGGAGAGGAGGCCCTGAGAAACACAAAAAGAGAAATAGGTAAGACAGAGGAGAGGACATAAAGAGACAGGGGGAGAGAAGGAAGACAGTTGGAGGAGGAAGAGAGGGATAGAGAAATAGAGGGAAGGACAGACATAATGTCGAGAGAAGCAATGAGCTGGGGACAGAGGACAGAGATGGAGACAGAGTCAGGAATTCCGGGCCTCAGCAGGCAGGAGGCCTCATACAGGCTGTTGACCGTGGTACCCCTGAATCTGCCTGTGACGGCCACAGAAGACAGAGGACCTGGGCAAACCCCGAGGGGCCCACAAGACCTCCTGGAGGAGACCTCCCAGCCCAAACTTCCTTTGTGCCCTGAAATCCAGGTGGACCTGCCTTGCCCCCCTCCCTGCTGTGGTCTCACTGCCCTGCAAGTGGGTGCCTAGAGCAAGGGTGGGGACACCTGGGGGCAGCAATAGCTGGATGGGATGTGCTGTCTGTAGAGATTCTCAACAGAGTATCTTCTGTTGCTAAAACGTTAACCAACACCATGCTCACTGCAATGCTGAATTTTAACATATATATTTAATGCATATATATATAGATATAGATATAGATGAGATTGGAGGGGAGCAGTCATCGGTTACCCCAGGAAGTGGGGGGAGAGCCTATATATTCAAATGAGTGCTTTTTAGTGCTTATTCCTTAGTGAACCTGGCCTTCCTCATGCAGGGTAATGCAGACTCCGTGGGTTACACAGTGGGTCCCACACGTGAGGACTTGTCAATTCCCAGGGTGTTCTGACCCTCAGGATCCTTCAGACTCATTTGGGGAGCAGTTTCTGTCTCCAACTCACATGATACTACAAATTCCCCTGTTTAAAGAGACACCTCTAAAAAAACAACGGTACCTATGTGGCAGTAAAACAAAGAAGCTGAACTTCAGTGACTGTAAGTCTGTGATTCTGTGGGGCCATGTGGAGTTTTTATGTACGTATGCATTTTCAAAACAGTGAGGCAACCTCTTGACTCTTTTGATTGTTTCCTTGGCAGTACAAAAGCTTTTTAGCTTTATGGCATCCCATTCACTGATTTTTGACTTTACTTCCTTCACTTTAGGAGACATGTTGAGAAAGTCTTTACCTACTCCCAAATGCTGAAGTGTTGGACCTAATTTGTCTTCCATCAGTTGCAAGGTAGCTGGTTTAATTCCTAGCTCCTTGAAACAATCAAAAGAGTCAAGAGGTTTCCTACAGAAATGGAGAGAATCATGGGCTATGATTCCTCTGACAGGGGCCTCATATCCAGAATCTACAAAATCCTCAAAAATCGCAACCTCGAAAACACAAACAACCTAATTAATAAATGGGCCAAATAGCTAAACAGAAACTTAACAGAGGACATTGATCAAGTCAATGAATACATGAGAAAGTGCTCTAAATCACTAGTAATCAAAGAAATCCAAATGAAAACTATATTTAGATATCACCTCACACCAGTCAGAATGGCAAAAATGAAGAAAATAAACAATAATAGATGCTGGAGGGGATGTGGAGAGACAGACACACTAACACACTGTTGGTGGAGCTGCAGACTGGTACAGCCCCTCTGGAAAGCACTGTGGAGAATCCTCAAAAAACTAGGGATGAGCCCACCATATGATCCTGCTATTCCTCTCCTGGGTATTTTTCCAGGGGATTTAGAATCAGCACATTATAGTGATGCAGCAATATCTATGTTCATAGCAGCTCAATTTACAATTGCTAGATTATGGAAACAACCCAGATGTCCCTCACTGGATGCATGGATCCAAAAACTGTGGTACATTTATACCATGGAATTTTACACAGCAATTAGAAACAATGATATTGCAGCCTTTGAAGGTAAATGGATGGCTATGGGAGAAATTATGCTCAGTAAAATCAGCTTAAGTCAGAGAACCAAGGGTTGAATGTCTTCACTCATCTGTGGAGGCTGGAACTAGACCCTGGCCATTGAGAAAGGAGGTCTATTATCATGTGTTAAATCCACATAAGGTGTAATGTCATACAACCTAATACATTTTTAGAGATATTGTGGGAAGGGGAGGGATAAGGGTGGGTAATTGGGGGGGCACTCTTAGGGGTAAATCTAATCTTCAGAATCTATATACATTTTATATTATTTTGTTAAAAACTTGTATGGTTGTTCAAAAAGTAAATCTCCCAATTAAAAAAATTGCAAAAAAAAAAGCAACAGTGAGGCAGAATGCAAACAGCAAGGTGCCTCCTTTTATTTGCAAGCACACATTTTAGCTTGCATGTGAACTGCTTCACTGTGTTTGAATAATATATTTAACATTAAAAGTAATAATTCTTTTGAAAACATTGCTTGTTTAAAATGAAAGGAGATTTACACTCCAAGAAATTGTTATGTTATCATGTTATTGCACCAGACCAAAAAACAGATATTTGTTTATCTCCCTGTTTCGAAATATGCATATGATGGTAATTAGCATAATTAATCCTTTACTTTTAAAACTTTTGCTCTATAAACATTGCTTTATCTTTACTTATTCAACTGGCATGACTATATATATAAAACTCAATAAAACAAGCATTTTACTGAGTTTTTCCTGTTATTATCACCATTGTTGGCTTCATTTCATGAGTAGTACTGAAAATGGTTTTGTTAAATAGAAGGCTGCTTAAAAGTTGATCCACTCCCGATGTCAAGATGCACCATTGAGGGGCTGGAGCCGTGGCTCAGCAGTAGAGTGCTTGCCTGGCATGCATAAAGTCTCCAGTTTGAACCCCAGCACTACATGTACAAATAAGTGTCAGAGAAACAAAAACCAGATGAAAAAATAATAAATAAAATTAATGTTCTCCTTCTCTCTCTCACTCTCTCTCTCTCTCTCTTTCTCTCTCTCTCTCTCTTTAAAGTTAAAAAAAAATCACCCTTGCCCCAGCCCATAATTTCCCACTGGACTAGGCAGACCCCACCCCACGCACCCTACTCCCGTTCCTCTGCAACAGGTTCTGGCATCCTCTCCCTTCCCAGGTACCTCCTCGACTTTCTGGAGTAACTGACACCTCCAGGCCTCAATCTCTTAAGTCCCAGGAGCTCCAGGATAGGAGAGAGCCACACAGACATCCTCTGTCCTCATCTCATAAGGGAGCACCTCTCCCTGAGGGCTCAGCCACACTGTCCTACCTGACACAGTGGACCTCAGTGTCACAACTCCAGCTCCTTGACGGTGCTGATCCTGGCTCAGGATCTTCCTCTCTGCCCTTCCTCAGCCAGGCTGATTTCACCATCTGTGTGAGCTCAACAAGCTCTCCAGCTTTCTGGTACCTCAATGTCCCCCAATTCCGTGGAAGTCTGCACTCCTACAGTGCACCTCAGTTAAAACCTCCCCCATTTCCCCAAATACTCAGGCAGAGCCCATGCTCCACAACTAACAGCAATAAGTTCCCACAGCTCTGTCCTCAGATGCATCGCAAAGCCACCCAACCCCTCCACTCCCACTCCTATGACCATTGCCTCTCACCCAGATTCCAGCAGGAAGCTCCTCCTGTCCTACCCTGCCCAGTCCACTATTTACAGGGCAGTAAAGAAGACCTTTAGAAACAACTCTCAGGTGAGGTCCCTCCCCTGCCAGGATGGATTCTCAGTGACTTAGAATTATTTCCAAGCTCCAAACGTTGTCAGACAGGGCTGACCTGACTCCAGGCTGCCCCATCAGCCTTTCCTCTGCAAGTCTTCTCACTGCCTCTTTTGCTCCAGCACTGTTCTTTCTTACTATTTCTAATGCATATCAAGCTTTTTCCGCCTCAGCGCTTTTGTCTCATGGTTTCTTTCCTCTCCCTGGAATGCTCTTCCCATGGATTTGTGTGAATGGCTCCTTCTCATCCCAGAGCTTCCTTCGAATGTCACCTTCGGAGGCCCCTGCCCTGCACAAAAACCACATGACCATTTCAACAGACGCAGAAAAGCCTTTGACAAAATTCAGCATGCATTTATGATAAAAACCCAAAGACGCTAGGAACAGAAGGAACTTATCGCAACATCCTTAATGCTATATATGACAAGGCCAAAGCCAACATCACACTGAATGGGGTGAAACAAAGCATTCCCTCTAAAATCAGGAACAAGATAAGGACGTCCATTCTCACCGCTCTTATTCAATGCAGTACACTAAATCTTATCAAGAGGAGCTGGAGCGGTGGCTCAATGGTTACAGCACTTGCCCGGCATGCACAAGTACATGGGTTCAAACCCCAGCACCCACGTACACAACTAAGTGTCAGAACAACGAAAGCCATGTGAAAAACTCAATAAAAATTGATTCTGTCTCTCTCTCACACACACACTGTCCTTCTCTCTTTTAAAAAAAAAATCTTATCTAAAGCAATTAATTAGGCAAGAGAAGGATACAAACAGGAACAAAGAAGTTAAATTATCAGTTTGCAAATGATAAAATCATGTACTTAGAAGAGCACAAAAACTCCACCAGAAGTCTGCTACAACTGATAAACAAATTCAGCAAAGTAGAGTAGCAACATACAAAATCAACAAACAAAAATCAATAACTTTTCTATATACCAATAATGAATCCACCGAGAAAGATATCAGGAAAACAATTCTGTTCACAATAGCCTCAAAAAAAATAAAATATCTAGAAATAACTCTAACCAAAGAGGCGAAAGACCTCACAACAAAAATTGCAAGACACTGAAAAAATAAATAGAAGACACTAGCTTGACGTGGTGGCACACGCCTGTGATTCCAGCAACTTGGGAGTACAGACACAGGAGGATCACAAGTTCAAGGTCAGCCTCAGCAACTCAGTGAGACCTTATCTCAAATTAAAAATAAAAAGGCTTGTGATTAAAAAGTTCAGTGGTAAAGTACTCCTGGGTTCAATCCCCAGTACCAAAAAGAGGGGGGGGAAAAACAAGGAAAGGAAAGAAAGAGAACACACTAGAAAATGGAAAAACCTCCCATGTTCACAGCTAGTCAGAATTAAAATTGTTAAAATGGCCATATCACCAAAAGCAAACTACAGGTTCAATGCAATCCTCATAAAAATTCCAATGACATTCATCACAGAAAAAAATTCCTAAAATTCATATGGGAGAATAAAAAACTCAGAATAGCCAAAGCAATTCTGAGCAAAAGGGGCAATGACAGAGGCATCACAATGACTGATTTCAAATTACACTGCAGAGCTACAGTGATAAAACCAGCATGGAACTGCCATCAAAACAGACCTGAAGACCAATGACGTAGAACAAAAGGCACAGATACAAACCCACGCAAACACAGACATCTGATTCTTGACAAAGTCACCAGCAACTTATGTTGAAAAAGACAGACTTCTTAACAAATGGTGCTAGGAAACTGATTATCCATATTAGAAGAATGGGGCTAGATTCCTCTCCTCACCCTGCACAAAAGTCAACTCAAAATGGACCAAAGACCTAGGAATTAGACCAGAAATGTCACAATAGCCTGAAGAAAACAAAGGGGAAGCACTCCAATATAAAGCGCAGACATTGACTTCCTCGGTAGGAAGCTCAGGAAATAAAACTAAAATTTAACAAAAGGATGCATCAAATTAAAAGCTTTTGCACCGCAAAGGAAGCAGTTAATATTATGAAGAGAGAGCCAAAGAATGGAAGATTTTTGCCAGCTACTCTCCCAACAGAGGATTGATATCCGGAATATATAAAGAACTCAGAAAACTTAACACTCCCCAAAAAAACACACACTAAAGAATGATCCAGTTGATAAATGGGAAAATGAATGAATGAATGAGACATTTCTCAAAAGGAGAAATACAAACGGCCAATAGATATAGTTATATATATATATATATATATATCACATATATATGTATATATATTATATATGTATAATGTATATACGTGTATAATATATATATGAAAAATATTCAACATCATTAGCTATCAGAGAAATGCAAATCAAAACTACACTGAGATTTCATTTCACTCCAGTTAGAAAGGCAGTCATCAAGAATACAAATAATAATAAATACACTGTTGGTGGGATTGTAAACTAGTACAACCACTATGGAAATCAGTATAGGGGATCCTCAAAAGGCTAGAAATCACCATATGACCCAGCTATATCACTCTCCAGTGCTTATCCAAAAGAATTAAAGTTGGCATACTATAGAGATACATGCATCCCCAGGTTGATATCAGCACAAGTCACAATAGCCAAATTATGGAACAAGACAAGGTATCTGTCAACAGATGAATAGATAAAGAAAATGTGGTATATATACACAATGCAGTTTTATTCGACCATAAAGAAGAACTAAATTATCTCATTTGCAGGAAAATTAATAGACCCAGAGGACATCAAGTTAAGCAAAATAAGCCAGACTCCAAAAGTCAAGAGTCTGTGTTTTCTCTCATATGTTGTACCTAGAAAGAAAAAAGAGAGGATAAAAATATCTCATGAAACCAGACCAGAGAAGTCGAAGGAGATTAGGGGGAGGGCAAGGGGAGCCTCCAACTCAACTTTCTATCCTTTTACTTAGTTTTGTTTTTCTTCATAATATCTGAAGTTACAGATTTTTTTTTAAATCTGTGCAGGAATGTAATCTGACTTCCCTAGTTGCTGGCAAAATCCACCTAAGCCCAATTAGTGCCTGAAACAAATGTTTAATAAATATTTGGGGGGGGCTGGAGCGGTGGTTCAGCGGTTATAGCACTTGCCCAGCATTCATGAGTATGTGAGTTCAAACCCCAGCATCACGTACACAATGAAGTCTCAGAGCAATGAAAGCCACATGAAAATTCAAATAAAAATGATTCTCTCTCTCTCTCTCTCTCTCTCTCTCACTGTTCTTCTCTCTTTAAAAAAATAAAAATAAAAAATAAATATTTTGGGAGATGAATTAATTTACCAAATGCTAAAGTTATCCATAGACTTGGCCATCTCCTAGAAGTGCCCCTTCTTTAAAATCTTCAATTTCATTTATTTCAGAGTCTAGTGTAGTTTTTTATTTTCCCAACCCTTTCCCACCCTCTCCTGCCCTTACAACCACCACTCCTTCTCCAAACTTCCATTTTTATTAAATGGATCACCATCCATTTGTTTCAGAAGCCAGGGACTGATCCGTGACCTCTTCTTCTTGCTCCTTCTCCATATCCAAATCTATTTCTGTATCCATTGATTCTATCTCATAAACACTACCTGAAGTCACCATCTCCTCCTCTCCACCTCCACCATTGTCATTCAAGGCACCATATCTCCAGGCTGGAAAACTTCAGTAGCTTCTTATCTGGTCTCCATCCCTACCCTCAACCACCCATTCTGGCTTTTCACAGAAGCCAGAAAGCTTTTTTGAACTGTAAATTTTGTCCCAACACTCACATTATTTCACACATTCAGCAGTTTTACACTGCTTGCAGAATGAGGACTCAACTCTGGAACAAAGTCCTTGTAGTCCTGCAGTGTCTTGGTCCCTGCCTACCTGTCCCATCTCTTCTCTTCCTCATTACAGTGCAGTCTCACTGGCCTCCCTTCTGTTCCTAGTTGCGCCTTGCTTCTTTTAACTGAACTATTTAGTATATATTTATTGAAGTGAACTATATGCTGAGCATCAACCTGGATACGTAGTAGTGAACCAGAGACAAAATCATTGCCCTCATGAAGCTTATACCCAGTGAGGGAAGACAGATCCTAAATAAATTTCTATACAACACAGAATCAGAGGAGGAAACATCAACCAGCGAAAGGGATCCAGAATGTTGGGGGACTGTGCTAGCTACAGTTCCATGGGAATGACATTTGAGCACAAATTGAGCCACCTTCCTGGAAGGGACTCATGCAGAGACCTGAGGCAAGAAGGTATGAGCAGGTGCCCTGAAGAATAGCAAGAAAGGCCAGGGCATTTGGAAGGATCTGGGACTCTTTCCACAAAAAGTGGTGACTTTCTGCTTGTCAAATCCACAAACTACCTTTAGATGTCCATTCAGAAGTCGCTTCCTCCAAGTAGGCTTTCCTGACTCACAGCCTAGATCAGTTCCGCTGCTTGCTCTAGCTACCTTGGTTCCCTGGTCTCTTCCTCCGCAGTCCTCGGAAGCATCTAGCTCTTGAAGGAGGACAATTGTTTTAAGAAACATCTGTCTATTTAACTAGCACAACTCGCTCACACTTCCCACCACACCTGCCCTGGCCTTTCACCCTTGGGCAAAGGCAGAAAAGACTCTAGCTCCGCTCTGCTAGTTTCTGTACATTTTCCAAGTTGATTCAGTATAATTGATCAGGATCTAACTTTCTTTGGCATTATCACATCATCCTGAGGCTTCTGCTCATTCCCTTGATTAGACTTGGGTGTTTTGTCACCAATAAAGCAGGTCTTTGCCTTCTCTGTTGATTTCTTCCAAGAATGTTGATTTTTCTTTTGCTCACAGCAACTGTTCTGAATTCAAACCTCTCCTCATGTGTCCTGTCCATGCCTCCTTCTACAAGAAATCACTTCACTCCAACAGCCCCTGCAGCCCAGTCCCACGCTTCATCTCACCTGACCATCCTCTTGACCTATCACATTTGACTGGCACAGAGGGTGGACACCTGACCAAAGACAGAACCACCACAGCACCGGAAGCAGCCACAGCTTCCCAGCCTCATGGAGTTCAGGCCACTATTCCTCCTGCTCTTAGATCAGCTTGAGAGTTCCCATCTTGCCATGTGCTTTCATAAAATCCATGCACTGGGCAGACACTGCTAGACCCGAATTTAAAAAGAAAAAAAGCTGAAGCAACTTAATACTGTTCCTTCAGAATACAACCCAAGAAAAAAAGAGATTTTCAATTAGTAAATAAGATTTTTAAAGGATCTCTGGAATTGAGGCCACAGCAAACCAAGACCAAATGCCATGAAAAAAACTTTAAGGAAAGAGAGGAAGCAGACTGGGTGAAGGTAACAGAAACACATTCATAGAAGACCATTAGATTCTGCTGGAAGAATCCAGAACCATCTTAGATCCATTTTTGTGGAGCCCACCATAGGTACTTCTTTATTCATAGATCATCTTGAGAGTTCCCATCTCTCCAGGTGCATTCTTAAAATAACCAGCTTTGCTTGAACCCACTTAAAGGAGTCCTCATCCTTTCGTTCAATAAGATTTATTGAATATCTACTACATGTATGACCTTGTAGTCATCAAGGACAAAGAAATGAACTGATCAAACAAAATTCCTACTCTCTTGGGGCTTTGCATTTCTGCGTGGGGACACATAAATAAATAAACAAAAATATGTAAGAAGTCAGATTGTGACTGAGTCCACTACAGAAAACTAAAACTAGTTAAATGAGGAGGTAGAGAGTAAAAATATGCCTTCATTTCTGGGACCATGGCCAAGACAGTCTGAGGGACTCTTAGACACAACTATATGCTGCATCGAACATCACTACATTACTAGGCTCTTGGAAGGTGGGATAAGTCTCCAGGAGGAGGGAAGAGAAAGGCCAGGAACTACGAACATGATTGAGATGTGAGGTTGCAGGCCAGGCACTGAGCCTCCAACCAGAGCACAGGTTGCCTGAACCTCAGACATCCAGATTCAGCCAGGAACCCTGAAAGGCACCACAAGAATTTCTGGTTCCTCATGCCCTCTGGTGCCAAGCAGAAGTAAGCGTAAGCCTCTTCTAGAGGACAGTGTTTTCAACGTATTGCCTTGGGAGGCTGCACAGGTTAAGATCGACTGTGTATAAACTCACATTCGAAGACCACCAAACACAAAAGGAAGGAAAGTGCCATGAATAAGAGTAGACTCGATAAGCAACAGCTTCAACCCTGCTTCTGAGGACTTCTGATGCTGGAACTAAGAGGCACAGAATAGAAAATAATTGTACATGAGATGCTTAAGGAAGCACAAGATAGAATCACAAAAATGGACAACAATGAGACTGTAGACTACAACTGGACAGATTTTTAAGAACTGCTAAGGAGGGGAGAGGGCAATCTTGATTGGGGAGTCAAGGGAGCTTGGTGGATCAGCTAGCATTTGGGCAGAGACCTGAAAGATGCAAGGAAATGAGCCATGCAGACATCTGGAGGTGGAATGTTCCAGGTAGAAAGAGCAGGGGTGCACATAGGAGTGTGATTGGCATTTTTGGTGGGCAGGTCAAAGGTGAGTGGGGGAGACATGCAGGCAGAGGTGAGAGAGGTCAAGGGCTCAGACAATGTTAGGCTTGGCATCACAATGAGGGCTTTGAATTTTACTCTGACTGAGACAAGAAGCCACTGGAGAAATTGAGCATCGGAATGGTATGATCTAATTTTGCTTTTAAAAGATCATGCTGGCTGCCATTCGATAAATGCAAGAAATGGCAAGAGGAGATGAAGGGAGACCAGTTGCGGGCTTCCGTAGCTCTGTTTGGTTTTGTTTTTGGCAAACGCTAAAAGTGACTTAAACTAGGAAGTGGATTTGGAGGCAGAATTTAAAGATCAGGCACATATTTTGAGAAGAGTGGTGAGTTTTCACTGGCTGATTGAACACGGGGTATGAAAGAACACAAAGAATCAAGGACAACTCCATGATGCCCTGGGTAAGTAGAAAAATAAAGTGGCCCTTAACTGTCATGAAGAAAACAAAAGGAAGAGTAAGTTTGAAAGGAAAAACACCAAGGGTTTGATGTGGGATGTGTTTCAATGGAAAGCCTCCGTGGACATCCACATGAGAGGCCACAGAGGGAGGCCAATGTGCAAGTCCAGGGTTCAAGCGATAACGGTGTGATAACCGTGTGCATGCTGAGCGCTTAGCCTCCGGATGCCATTTAAAGCTATCCCATGGGATGAGACCACTGAGGGGTTGGCAGTAAATAGAAATGAGAAGACCCTTGAAGTCCCAAGAATGAGAAGAATCTAGAAGAAACCGAAAAGGAGAAGGCAATGAAGTAGAGATTGGTGGCCTAAGACTCAAGTGAAGAGAGCATTCCAAGACAGAGGGTGCGATTGGCAGGGGCAAACAGGACAGAGAAATCCTGCAGGGACGTTCCCAAGATTAGCCATTGGATGGAGCAAGAGATACCTCATTAGTGACCTTGACAAAAGCCATTTCATGGAGAGACAGGAACTGGATCCTGGCTTCAGTGAGCCCAGGAGAGAAGGAAAGGGGAGAAAGCACAGATGAAGACAATGGATGACTCATGATGGGGTTTGCTGTGAAAAGAAGCCAAAAAATGGATGGAAAATAAAGGGAGATATGAAGGTAAAGGTCGGTTTTTAACTTGAGTAGGGGTAATTGATCTCCACCCAGACATGAAGGCTCCCTGACTTGGCAGCCTATGTTCTGCCTTCAGAACCCAAGTTACTGCCAACTTTGGGTAGAGAGTAGAATATGAATGTCAAGGCCAAGGGAAGCTCCCTTTCCCCCAGCTCACCATTCCTACCAGGGCTCTGAGAACTTTGCATTGCCAAAGTGACTTGAAAATCTTGGAGCAAGGCTGTGCAGTGGTAATTACAGCCAGAACAGGCCTCGCTCTCATTATCCTTTGTGATCAGGTCAGGAAAAATTCTGCTCAAAAGACGTGTGTAACTGATGAAGTGAAGTAATGTAGGGAAATTGCTATCTGGGGGAAAAGAATAATTTTATTATTTCGTGGCTCTCCTGGCAGCCCAGCACACGGGCAGACAGGGAGTGTGTGGTAGCAAACACCACCTGAGCAAATCCTTCAAGAGTTGACAGAGCAAACGATATTCAGCAAGTAGCGGCAGCTGGTAAGAACAGCTGGTGATTTCTCTTACACGTATCTCTTATACATTTCTCTTATACATATCTGGGGGGAGGGAACCAGAGTAGACACCAGGGTCAGGTACCACTTATCTGCTGGGCCGTTGTTCCTCAGTATGCTAGATACTCGGTGTGTGTCTTGTCCTTTAATTCCCACCACCATCCAAATTCTATGCATGGGATATAATTATCCTCATCTTACAGATGTGGCTCAGAAGTGAAGGGTTACCAGTAATAGATCCCATTTATTGATGATTGAGAACATGCGGGTACTGGGCTAATGCATTGTGTTATTTCATTAATCCACACAGCAATTTGTGAACTAAATTCTATTATTATCTCCATTTTACAAATTAGCAAATGGAGGCAGAAAGAGTCTCGTCCAGGGTCACGCAGACAGGAAAGTTGTTTGGTATAGTACAAAAGGTCCATGGATCTTCAATAAGTGAACTTATATTTAGACCCAGAAAGTTCTGACTCCAAAACTTGTGACCTTTCACTACCCCATGCTACCTCTTATCATTTCTGCCTGTGTTTTCCACAATCTACTGACCCCCAGATGCCTAATGCAGATGATGTCTGAGATCAGTGCTCCTGATTCCTGCCTCCGGCAGCCCTGCGTTCTATTTCCATCATTGGTGCCCTATAGGAGGTGCATGGTGTGACACCAAGGGAGCTGGAGAGAGCTCACCCTCCCAGGCTGCCACATGAGCTTGTCCTATGCCTCTGCAGTTGCCCTTATCTCAGCTCATCGTGTCTTCCCCAGATAACTCATAGAACCTGAGATCGCTTTCCTAGTCAAAAGAAGATTTTCCTTTAAGATTTCATTCTGCTGTCTGCAGAATGAACTTGACCTGCAGACAGCCCAAGAGCTGGGGGAAAATCCCCAGTCATACCACTTACTTGGATTTCCTGGATAAACTTCTTCACCTTCTGAGTTAGCTTCCTTTTCTTAAAATGAAGATAAGAGTCCGATCTCTTGGATGTTCAGATGGGATTTAGTGAGGCCAGGCCCTGGTTCCATACCTGGAGTATAGATGGGACTGCACAATGTCAGTCTCTTCTTTTCTCCCCTCATCTCAAAGAGACTTGTTTTGCATGCTTCATAAAACTATTGTGAGTGTGAAATGACAGAATTCAGCCTAGGAAACTTTAGGCACTCAGTAAACGTTGATTTAAATTTGAAAATGCTGGGGCTGGAGCCGTGGCTCAGCAATTAGAGCACTTGCCTGGCATGCACAAGGACCTGGATTCAAACCCCAGCACCACATACACAACTAAGTATTGTAGAAATAAAGACCAGATGAAAAAATGAAAAAAATAAATAAAACTGATTCTCTTTCTCTCTTGCTCTCTCCCTCTAAAAAAAAATAATAATAATACTAAAATGTCTGTTATCACCATGCAGCTTCAGCCTGTGCATAGTGAGCTGGGGTGACTAGAAGGAGAGTCCAGCCTGGCCCAGGCCTGTGATCTTCTCTGACTCTGCTATCTTTCTTCACAGAGGTGGGCTCCAAAAGGGCCCAGTTCTCAGGGAGAACTCAACCTGCACAATGAAGCCTAAGTGACTTTTCTAGAAAGCAAAATGAGGCATGCCATCCCAACCCTGCCCAAAACTGTTCAGTGGCTCCTTGTGGTCCTCAAGGTCAAGTTCCAATCCCTCAACGCATTTTACAAAACCCCTTGTGATCTGCCCTGGGTTCATTTCCAACCTCATCTGTCACTCTCCCTATTATGGTTTGGATAGGAGGTGCCCCTCAAAACTCATGTGTGAGACAATGAAAAAAGGTTTAGAGATGAAATGATGGGGTTATGAGACCTTTAACCTAATCAGTGCATTAATCCTCTGATAGGGATTAACTGGGTGGCAATGGTAGGCAGGGAGGGTGTGACTAGAGGAGGTGAGTCAGTGGGCGCCTTTGGGGTTTATATCTATGAGCTGAGCTTAGTCTCTCTGTTTTCTTCCTGACCCATTCCCCAGCTGCTTTCCCCCACCATACACTTCCACCTTGGTGTTCTGCCTCACCTCGGGCCCCAGGGAATGGAGCCAGCCGTCTATGGCCAGAGACCTCTGAAACCCTGAGCCCCAAGTAAACTTTCCCTTCTTAAAATTGTTCTTGTCACATCTTGTGATCCCAGCCTCAAAAAAGCTGCCTGTAACACTGCCCTCCTTGTCTATCCTCCAAACACTCTTGAGTTTCTCTCAGCTCCTCAAGGACTGGATCCCTCCCTTGATCCTACACTCCCAGAGCATCCCAAACGGCCCCTTTCACGACTCGCATGCCATGTACTGCCCCGGCGTGTTTCATGTCCAACCGCACCACAAGATCACACACCGTCTGGGGCGGAAGGGTCGAGCCCATGCCTGTTTCGCTCTTCATTATATTCCCAGTGCCTAGCAGAGCCGGCACTTAGTCGTGAACACACTGCGCTCCCAGGCAGAAAAATGCATCATTGTTTGGGCCATCAAATGCGAACAAGAGAGAAATGTCACTTTATATACTCCACCATCCTGCTCAGTCTGATAAGCCAGCAAAGGATTTGAGGCCTCAGTTCTGCAAATAAAACAGTTCTGACCCCGGCCAGGGTTAATACAGACTAGTGTCCACACGGCTAGAGCACAGCTTCCAGTGCCAGAGCGTGTGTTCATGAGCTGGAGCTCCCTCTCTCTGTCTGTCTGTCTCTCTCTCTCTCTCAATCACGCACAGAGAGAGAGAGAGAGAGGGAACGTAAATTCATTTATATGCCTCTAGATAATGTTGTACATGTATGGGAGGGCCCACGTGTCTTCACGTAACATCTGACCCAAGGGTACATCTCTGTGCGTGTGTACTGATGAGCAGCCCATCTGCTTTTTAAAAAATTCCCTTAACAGCTTCCATCTTCTCCCCAAAGTCTCTACTCTCCTGCATCACCACTTGCCTCTTTTTCTCCCTCTCGGCCCCGCTAACATTCCTCTCCCCGTTCTTCAGAGTAACACAGTTCTGTTCTGAGATTCACGGACCAAGACAGTTTACAGGACCTCCCTTCTTCAAAAGGCAGTTTAGCTCTAATCTATTTTACTTAAGGATAATCCCAGAAGTCTCACCCAATCCCCAACCCAGGCCATTTATCAAAGTAGCTCTTCTAAGTGCATCTACCATTTGGCTCAAGACCCTTTTATTTCAGCTCCTTACAGGATAACATAAAAGATAACACTTCCCCTTTGAAGGTGCAGATCCACACAGAAAATCAAGGTGTGTCCTCCCTTACCCAGCAGTGCCACAGGTGACATGGCTTACATGTTTTCTGTGTATAGGAAGAGGAAGGGAAGTCATGCTTGGGGAGCACCTTTGTTTACCCAGTCCACTCCCTGATGATTTATGACACCATCTTATTTCGCCTTCCCAGCATCATTATTCCTAGGGTCACATAAAGAAACCCAATAGGTGACCTACCTAAGGGCACAGTGAGTAAGAGGCAGAATTAGGACTTGAGCCCAGGCTGATGGACTCCTGGGTCCACACCTTTTTCACTACACCCAGATGCCTTCTTCCAGGCCATCCAAACACACTGAATCAATATTGCAACGAGGGGTCTTCAGTATGTGAAGAACATGTTTAAGCCATATTTAGAAAGAGAAAGAGTGAGGAAAGGAAGAATTGCGGGTATCACAACAGGAAGGTACATCACAGCATGTTAGATCCTGGCAGAATCTCAGACTCTGACCAGCCACCGCATCTTACAAATAAGGAAACTAATGTCCAGAGGAAAGCAGTGACGTGCCCGAGGTCACTCAGCAAATTAGTACCAAGTCAGACTACCTCTCTGATCTGACAACAGCCTGGTCAAGCTCTTCTGACTATGTTTCCTGCTGTTCTGCAAAAAAATGTACATTTATTATAATACTGATGTGTATGGAAGCCCCCAATTTTTTTTCTAAAATTTAAGATTGAAATTTATCTGTCCCAAGCAAGAAAAACTGTTGAAGGGGCTCTGCCCCAGCTGCCCCCTGCTCCATCGCTCAATGACTGAAAGTCCTCACCTGAAAAATCCCATCTACTGCAGTCTTTGGTCCCTCCAGCCGCTGAGGGCCATGGCTAACCCAATGGATGCCAAGCCCCAGTGAACATGCTATTCGTAGATGCAGGTGACATTCTTGCTTTCCAGTGGAAAGAACTGGACGTGTTTCCATTCTGGATTCGGCTCTCTCCCATAGGATGGGGCAGGCCGAAGGCTGTTCGCGGGTGTGCTGGCAAGGGAGTGAATACTCACACAGGCCGACTTTGGAGCCAACCCAGGCCTTGCTGCACTGCGGCACTTGCAAAAACCCAAGACCAACTGCAGAAACGATATGCCTTTGGCTCAATATGTAAAAACTCTTCAGCAATAAATTTAAGCAATTCCATTTGGGGCTCTCACAATTTCCTCCATTCAGACAAACCGCTTTTTATTTCAAACGTTCCTGAAGGAAATTGGCCAATTGCTTACTTCAACCGTCAAGGCCATTATGCTGAGCCTGGCGGCAGGACACAAATACAACCTGGGGATTTCTTGGATTTGAATCCTTGCAAAACTGGCCTCTCGGACAAGGATCCAGCCCAGAAGGTCTGCAGACATTGACCCATGACAAATGTCTCAGAGCCCCCACGGACCGTATGATAGGTGTTTGAGGCCCAAGCATGGCTCTGGTAAACTAGGAATAAGAAATTCAATATCCAACATGACCCTACAGATTGCCAATTACATCCTTAATCAAAAGGGGCAAGGCAACCTCCAGCCAGCTCAGGGTGGCTTTAGCAGTCAAGCAGATTAACTAGAGGAAGGAAGAGGTGACATCACAGCCCTAGGAGTCTGACTGTGACAATAGCTCCCCTATTTGTGGAGCATTGCTATAAGCCAGGTGTTGTGCTGGGCATTTTATATGGAAACTGCAGTAAATCCAAACTCCTTACCAGGCTCTTTGGAGCCATGCCTGGTACATGGTAAGCACTTTACAAGTGTTAGCAACTGCTGTTGATGTCATCACTGTTGTTAACAAAAGACTTCCAGTGAACTCCCAAGCCAACCATTAGTGGCCTAGAACAGACAACCTGATCCTATGAGTGTGCAAGTCACCCTCGTATCAGAGGCGCACTTGACTGTGGGCACTGATCCTTCGAATTGCCCTCAATTTGAGCCAGGATCTAATTGACAAGTGGTGTGATCCCCAGATCCCTGACCATGATGGATGATGCCTTCTGAGCTCCTCGCTCGCAGGGAGCCCAGGGAGCCTGGCTCAGAAATGGCTCCTGCACAGCCACCTGCAGCAACAGGGATGCTTCTCCCACCCTCGCCCCACAGCAGGCAATGCTGCACCTGACACTCCAGGAAAGGGGAAGAAGGAATTTACTTTTTACAGTCGAAGCAGAGTTGTGGTGAGCAACTCCTGACTCCAGCATTGCCATGACAACCCCTGGAAGCATCCCTGGCTAGAAGCCGGGGCCCAAACAGCCGCTTTGTTCGTGCTATGGAGCGGTAGCTGTCTCAGGTGAGCAGGTGTTGGGATGGCTTCTCCAGGCTGAGAAGGGAGCATGTGGGGACTGCATAAAGCAATCACTGCTCCTTCGCAGCATTGGCCTGGGAGCACTGAAGTCGGAAAGCAGGTCTCCCAGTGAGCAGGCCCTTTGGAAAATTGCCTGATTTAAGGCTTCTGGCTTCACTGCTTCCCTTTGCTTTCCAGAGAGCACCTTCTGCTTCCTTTCTCTCCAGAGCCTCCAGTGGATCTCAAACTACTCAGTAGAACCCTCAGTACCAAAACTGGATCACCAGCACAATACGCTTAGCACCTATGATTTGTTAGCACTCAGGCCATACACTGAGAACCAAAGGAAGTTTCCAATAGGGCACACTTGGGTTCCCTAGAAAGCAGACTTTAAAGACTTTTAACACCAGAGTCCATGTATACCAGTGTCCAAGGGGAAAAAAAGAGTGATGGAAAAGGGGATGGGTGAATCCAGTCTAGCCCAGTGCCTTAGAGACATGGAGACACCATCAGACACGGACTGATATGGAGAAAATCATTCGCAGAGCTGCTCTCAGGGAGGAAATTCTCTATTCTTCAAAAAAGATTTTGCTAAGCCAATGGTGGGCAGGAGCCTCAAGGCCTGTGCTTAAGAAATGATAGGTGGGGCTGGAGCCATTGCTCAGCAGTTGTAGCACTTACCTGGCATGTGCAAGGACACGGGTTCAAACCCCGGCACCATGTATACAATGAAGTGTTGGAGCAACAAGTGTCACTTGAAAAACTAAATAGAATTGATTCTCTCTCTCTCTCTCTCTCTCTCCCCCTCTCTATATATTAAAAAAAAAAAAAAAGAAATGATAGGTGTCTTCCTGCCTTCTAAGTATGCTCAGTCTGGCTAGCTACAGGCCTTTGGTTTTGCTGGAGGGGTATGCAAGTTTGGGAGAAAGCTGAACTGCTCAGGATAGGAGAGAAGACATTGGAATCATTCCATCTGTCCTATTTCTCTTCTACAAGGAGACTCATCAGACTGTCTATGAATTTTAGTACATTCACGTTTAATCCTTATATTGCTTTATAGTGAAGAGTCTCAGGAACACTCTAATTCCTTTTCTGAATTGAGGTGGGTTCAGTTTGGCCCCTGATGCTTACACTTTCCAAGGACGATGCAAGGACCCAACCACAAATAGACCAGGTGAACTCACTATTGTTAGTCTGGAGGGGGAGCTATTGCAAGACACCATGTGGAACTACTTTCTAAGTGTTTGAACCCCTCAAAGAAAGAGGAGGTCCAGACAGTTGACTTCTCAGGTATTGAGCTCCCCATTGCTAGAAACATTCAGACAGAAGCTGGCAATGACCTGATGAAGAAGTGGGAGAAGAAAGTCAAGAATCTTTCAAGTTCTTTCCCACTCCCGCGTCCATGATTCTGTGCTCCCTGACAGCCTTTCTGTTTGGCGTGACCTCCTCCCCCTGAAGATTTCTGCACCCTTGCCACTATGAGGATCCATGGCTGTAGCAGAAACTACTGTATCACATGGAGGCAGAAGTGGGCTTTCTCTCCATCTCCCTATGCGTGACTCTTCCCCAGGGGCAGGCAACATCTCCCTTGTTCCTCCTGCTCTAAATAGGACTAGGGTTTAGTCAGAGGAAGGGAATTTTCGTTTTTACGAAAGCTTGTTAGCTCCAAGAAATAAATAAAGAAGTTGTGAGTAAACAGAAGAAGCAGGGATCCAGGTATCTGCAGCTTTATTCCCCAAGATTGTATTTCCCAGCAGGGATCCCCTTAGGCTGTCCCCAAAAAGGCAATGAGCCACTGAGAGGTGAGGCTTCCTGTGTGCCTGCCTTGCTAGCAAAGGCAGATTTCCTGTTAAGGAGAGGCCCTTCCTGGCAGAGCAGGAGGACAGCCCAGCCACTGGCTAACCAGCGACCAACTCAGAAGAGAACCAGGAGAGATCGAACACACCCCACCACCATAGGGCATTCAGGAGATTCCAGAACTTATGCACCTTCACTCAGGTTTGTAGGTTTGCTACCTCCTCCAAGTTTCCTGGTAAGGCTTTGCAGTAAAATGCATAAGAAGTCTGTGCTCTGCTTGCCTGTTTTAAGGGACTAGGAAGCAAAGACCCAGGAAGATAGATGTCCCACTCAAAGGCCCCCTTCCAAGTGGCAGTTCAAAGATACATGCTAAAGGATGAACTGATGAACTCCAAAGCTCTAAGCTCAGACTCCCAGATACAACAGTTAAGAGGAGTATAATCTCAGACACCAGTCCAGTCCTTTTCATCTCTGAACAACTGTTCCATAACACACTGGGGTGGCCTGCAGATGGTCATGTCTGAATGATGTGACTGCACCCCATGGAGCACACCTGACCAAGGCAGCCTCGCCCATCTGAACTGGGGGACAGGGCTGGGAGTGAAGAGCCCTGATCTTAGGCCAACCATAAGCAGCAACATTACCATCCCCCAGGAACATGGTAGTAAGTCAGTTTCTTCCTGGAGGTTGGGCCCAGACAGTGTCTCCATGGATTCTAATGGTGAATGAGCTCAGAGAAGCTTTGCCCTTTAAGAATGGAAGTGCATGTACTCCTACTGCTAAGTCGCTCCCTCAGCTGGGTTGTACAACTGCTTCTTTGAATTCTATAAGACACCCAAATATATTTTCAATAAATCAAATATATTTTTCCTTAAGCTACTTCAAATTGGATCCTATTATTTGTAACCAAGAGAGTCTTAACTAATACCGCTGGCTGAGCCTGAGATAATAGAAGGAGACGGCTCCATCCCCAAGTCACACCACCACTTCCCAATGCTGGCCCACCGCCTGCTCCTCCTGGGGGGACAATTGCCTATCCCCTCCTCCATGCCCTTTCCAACCTGCATTTCTTTACATTTGCCCTTTCACTAACATATTTGTCAGTTTACTTTTTTAATTGGTAAATAATAATTGTATATATTTATGGGGTACAGCGTGATGCTTCGGTGCACTGTGTATGTGGAATGATCAAATCAAACTGGTTAACATAACCACCACATCACATAATTATCACTTCTTAGTGGTAAGAACACTTAAAATCCACTCTTTAAGCAACTTTGAAACATACAATACATCATTATTAACTACAGTCACAATGCTATGCAAACAGACCATAGAACTTAACTCTCCCTGTCTAACTGAAACGTGGTCCCCTTTGATGGTCCTTTCCCTTTCCCCTCATCCTCTAATTACCATCTCAGCCTAGAATCAGACAGGCTGCCATAACACCTTGCCATAACAATTCCCCCTTCCATCAACTCTGTAAGGCTCCTCCCAGACTGCCCCTTTCTTCTGCAAGGTGGAGGAATCCCCCACGTATTCCCAGGGGTCTGAATGCTCCTCACAGTAGCATCCAGGATCTGAGATTAGTAAGAGGCACAGTCAGACATCAACCAAGCCCGCCTGACCCCAAAACCCATGTTCATTCTCTATATCTCTGCATTTCATCTGCAGGCCAGCTTCTTAATCCTCCTTCCTGCCCCTACATGAGGCAGGAGAGCCAAGCCCAGAGTCTCCCCACTTTGCCAGTCAATGTGAGGATCGTGCTCTCCAAAGCAACTGATTTTACCCTTTATCTTACCCACTCTCTTTTATCGGGGGGCAAGGGTGCATGCCAATGTGTGCGTGTCTGTGTGTGTGTGTGTACAGTAAGTTCAGTTCCAAATCCCTGTTTGTAAGTATATCTGTACTTTGCAAGTCCGAGGAACCCGGTGAGGGTTGAGCTTGCAATCCCCAGGCCCATTTCCACTGAGTACAAAAGCTGTAACTTCACATCGTCTGTTTGCTCTGATACTTGCTCTTTTTCTAAATTAACCCAAGTTCTCCTACTTTGAATATCTATGAAGACAGGCAAACCCCTCCTTCAAGCACTCTACAACAGAAGCCCTCAGTGGCTGTAGTATTAGCATCACTTAGCCCTTGGGAAGATTTGAGGGGCCCCAAGCTTCTGGAATCATCCATGGCTCACAACAAGAAGTAGCACTTCCCCCATGGCCTTAATGTTCTCAAACAGACTCCCATCCTTTCCCGGATTCCCATTAGGCTAATGAGCTTCCATTCATGCTGCTCTTCTTGAGCCGTATGCTCAGAAGTTATTCTGCCTCTGATTTTTGCCGATTTGGTTCCATCCCGTTTTGCTGATGATTGCCCATGGCACAGGAGCAGCACTTTTTTTGCATGTTGCCTGATTTACTCTTAGTCCCTCACAATCATGCCACCTTCTAAAAATTTATCCCATTTTCACTTGCAATATCCATTTTCTCACCACTTTCAATTTTTGAAATTATTATTCCACTTTGGTTTCCATCGTAACCATATGTCTCCTCCGACTCGCATTTTCAACACGCACCCGCGCTGCCTCTCCACTTACCGGTCATGATGATAACAACGTTTGGAAAACACCTTCAGTGGAAGCACAAACACCGTAAACATGCTCTAACAAATCAACTGACAATCAAATACCACCGCGGATGCCCCCTCTTGGTGGCAGGAAGAAGTTGAAGTGATTTTGCTAATGGAGTAAGGATGGGCAAACTTTGCTTGTAAATCAAGTCTTATTGGAACACACTCATGTCCATTCATTTAGGTGCCACGTGTGACAGCCTTTGAGATAGGCTGGTATTTTTGAATAGTGTGATAAAAACTGAGTGGTCCTCAAAGCATAAGGTACAGTCATCCCTCTACATATCCACCGGAGATTGGTTCCAGGACCCCATCCCCGTGGATGCAAAATCCAAAGGTACTCAAGTCCCTTTTATAAAAGGATATAGTAATTGTATATAGTCCAAACATCCTCTCATGTGCTTTAAATCATCTTTGGGTTATTTATAATATCTAATAAAATGTAAAGTCTATGTAACAGTTTTTATGTCATCTTTTTGAGAATGATAACTGGAGAAAAAGCTTGTACATGTTTAATACAGACACAATCACTTGAATATTTTTAGTTCTGGGTTGATTGAACCATGGTTGGATGCAGAACCCACAGAGGGCCAATTGTATTTATGATCTGACCCTTAACAGAAAGTTTACCAACCCCTGATCTGGAGCATTTATGAAAATTAATAAATTACAGTTTGTAAGTCAAGAAATATATGGTTAGAGTGCACACTCCAGGGCCAGATAGATGGCCCTCTGAAGCTCCTCTGCATGAGAGCCGAGAACTGTTTGAGAGATTTCATCCTAGGTAGAGAAGGGATCAAACTCAAATAACCTGACCCAATCTGAACATTTTAGTCAACGAAAGAAAGCTTCTCGTTAGTTCTGGCCATGGTGGCTATCACTCCAACTCATCCTTAGCTATTCCAAAGATGCCTGTGTGGGTCTTGAATGGCAGTGAGCCTGTCTCGGTCAGGTGTCACTCAATAATGCTGCATAACAAACCCTCCCCATACTTAATGGCACACAGCAGAAATCACTTCTTCCTCATTTAGGCATCTGTAGGTCACCTGGGGAGGCGCTGCTCAAGCTGTAGGTCTGCAGCATCTGGCTCCATTCCCCATGTCTCTCACTTTTCTGGGACATCGATCTATCCAGTGGGGTATGGTCTTCTCCTGGCAGTGGCAAAAGCCCAAGGAGGCAAGTCCAACCGCATGGGCACATGCCAAACTTCTGTTGCTTTACATCTGCTGACATCCTGCAAACCAAAGCATATTCACACGCCCACGCCCAGTATTAATGTTTGGGAAGTGCACTCCGCTCCTAGTGGTTTGGAGGAAGAAAATGAATATTCGCTGAACAATAAGATACCTAAATAAAGACTGGAAGGCCCGTTTCATCAAACTCTATAGAACGTTGGGATACCGCCAAAACGGTGCACACAAGGACAGCAAGGCTCTCTCTGTTTCTCCCCACCTCCACCACAGACCATCTTTGGCTTTGGTGATCTGAACTGGGTCTCTTGAGAGATGGCAATAGTAACAGAGCCCAGCGACACAACAGTGGGGCCACCGTGGGGCCTGGTGGATGCTGCTGGACAACCCCAGAGCTTAAAGGATACCCAGGAATGCAGAGAGAGAGGCTGCAATGCCCAGCTGAGCAGCAGCATGCCAGAAGTTTCCAGCACGAGCAGAGCAGCCATGGTGCCTGCAGGTGGGGGGACGAAGGTGGTGCCGTGCCCAGTAAGCAGCACCCCCTAGAGGTAAACACGGTACTCAGTGAAACAGCATCCTTGTCCAAAGGGGCCAGACCCACCCCAGGGGATCTTAAGAAACCATAAAGAGATTTTTTACAGGGGTCTAAGTGAGGACAATAAAATAGGAGCCATTTCTTTTACTCATGATCTCATTGATATCCATGGACCAATGGATTCTAAAGAAATTTAAATTATACAAGCTGGGATATCTAACCCCGAATTCCAGACACCTTAGGGCAGAGAATAGAATCCCTTACATACATACATACGCACACACACACACACACACACACACCACAGCACAAATACCCTTAGATACCACCTATGTGAAGAAGCAGGAAGCTTAGATCCTCGCAGCATTTCCTTCCTTCCCTCCATGGACGCGTCCAGCATAGATTCTTACCCATGCTAACACCGACAGGCTAGTGAACTGGAACTAATCCTGTACCCGGGGACAGAGCAGCCTCAATTGTGGAATCTCTGGAGAACAGGCCTGGAAAAGCCACTGTGGGCAGAAGCTCCTCCCTTCTCTCCATCTGTCCAGCCCACCAGGCCCTGAGCTGGTGATCATTAAGCAGTAAGTGCAGCCCTAATGATGGTTAATGGCAGGCTTAAGTACTCGTTACCCAAAGAACCCCTGGGGTTGGCTCACTTACTGTATTGAGCGATCCTGCAGGCCCATGGAGCCGCTCCTCCTAATGAGAAGATTCACTAAATGCTGAATTGGAGCCCAGGAAGTGGCTGGGGAGTGGAAGGGACCCCTGCCAAGGCCCTCTGTGAGGGCCCAAGATGAGAACACAGCCCTCCTTTTTCTGTATCCCTGTGGCTCCAATTGCATGACCCCCCTGTAGGGGCTGAATGGACTTCGCAGACCAGATTTTATCTCAGACACCATTCCATGACAGCTTCTGCTCACCCAATACTTCCCTATCCCCCAGTTCATTCCGCTCCTGGTCACCAGTCCTCTCACTCTCTCCATCCCACCACCCACTGCCCCTGCCTTTCCTTCAGAAGTCTCTATCCCAGCAGTGACCATCACGTGCTTCTCCCAAGTGTTCAAGCCAGAAACCTAGAAGTCATTCTGAACCTCTTTCTCTTTTTGACCCTCCTATATCAATCCATCACCAAATCCTACTGATTTTTCCTTCTAGATCTCTCTTAACTTTGTCCAGCCCTCTTCACCTTCCTTGTCCAATTTCCCATCATTTCTTTCTTGGACCATTCAGTAGTCCTCGATGTCAGGGATCCTGTTGCATCCATCTTTGTACCTCAAATGTTGTACCCAGATCTGGCACAAGGTAAGAACTCAGGGAATTTTTGTTGAAAGAATGGACCAAAATGTATTCATGAGTTCTCAGTGTGCCTGCCCTCCCCCATACTAGCTGTGTGCATCTGGATTAGTCACTTCTCTTTGAGCCTCTGTTTCCCCACCTTAAATAAAGGTAATTCACTCTTAGGTAGAATTGAATAAAGATGAAAAGAAAATAATTACTAAAGAAATTAGTTCTGCTAAGAATATGAGAAACAATGACCTAAGCCAAGCTGGGTTTTTCTTTCTCCTCTGGTAAAAAGAAAGCCTCTGGAAGTGGCTATTGCTGTCTAATCAGCCCAGAGGCTCTAGGACATCTAAACCAAGACTCCTATATTTGAGGTCTTTTCCTTATGATTAACTCATCTTTACAAAATGGTGGCAGTACCTACATTAACCCACATTGTCAGTAAAAAGTAGGGGAAATGCCAAGGGCAAAGAATAAAAGGGGTAACTGATTACTTTTGAAGAACCACACACACTTCCCATTCAGCTAAACAGGAAGGCTTTGGGTCAAACAGCAAACATCTGCTTGAATGGCTGAATCATTCAGGGTTCACAATTGTGGACACTGGAAATATCTCTGGCTCTGTTAATTTTTTTACACTTTATTGGTATGATATTGGAAGCCCACAGAATTATTAGGAGGCTGAAGCACTGAGTTGGAAAATAAGAAAGAACCAAGGGCCTGCAACAAGGATCAAAACACAGGACATAGGGATGAGCCCACCACTCGATCCTGCTGTTCCTCTCCTGGGTATCTTTCCAGGGGATTTAGAATCAGCACATTATAGTGACACAGCAATATCTATGTTCACAGCAGCTCAATTTACAATTGCTAGATTATAGAAACAACCCAGATGTCCCTCACTGGATGAATGGATCCAAAAACTGTGATACATATATACCATGGAATTTTACACAGCAATTAGAAAAAATGATATTGCAGCCTTTGAAGGTAAATGGATGGCTATGAAAGAAATTATGCTGAGTAAAATTAGCTTAACCCAGAGAACCAAGGGTCGAATGTCTCCACTCACCTGTGGGGGCTGGATCTAGACCCTGGCCATCGAGAAAGGAGGTCTATTATCATGTGTTAAATCCAGATAAGGTGTAACGTTATACAACCTAATACTTTTTTAGAAATATTGTGGGAAGGGGAAGGGAGGGATAAGGGTGGGTAATTGCAGGGGCACTCCTAGGGGTAAATCTAATTTCCAGAATCTATTCACATTTTATATTATTTTGTTAAAAACTTGTATGGTTGTTCAATAATAAATTTCTCAATAAAAAAAATGTAAAAAAAAAAAACCTCACAGGACATGCCGTGACCAGGATGCTATGGCCACTACGGCAAGACATCACTGACACCAGCCACCACTGTTGCAGCCACAGGGCATCACCATGGCCTCTACAATCAAACTCCCAGGCACAGTTCTTTTTCTGCCTCATCTGCTCTAGATTGAAAGTCCTGAGCTACAATCAATTAGTCAAGCCCAGAGTATCAGTCAAGGTCCTAGAAGGAAGTGGGTTCTCTGAGAAGAGTTGAATAAAGGGGCTCCTCAAAGAGAGGAGAGGAGAGGACAACCACAGGAATGGTTCAGCTTTCTGGGGCTTAAAACAGAAACAGTCCATGATCAGTCTGAAGAGGCTAGCGACAGAGTGGTTGCTGGAACACAGAGAGTTTTACAAAAAGGGTCATCCAAACAAGCTACGACCAGTGGTCCAGCTGAAAGGAGCAAGGGAAATAAATACCTGACCTCCCTCTCTTCCCTCTCTCTAATCTCCTATAATACTCCCCATCAACCACACCCTACCATGACCCAAAGGCCAATGTAGTCATTGACATAGTTGATAAAGGTCAGCCTCTGGGGTCTCAGAGCAGAGGAAAGAAGGTGGCAAAAGGATTCGGGGCACTAATGACAGCAGCTTTTTCTACCTCTCAGCATCCACTGTGGCCATTCTTCTGGGAAAAAAGAAAAAAAAGTTCATTCTTTAACTCAAAGGATACCCCAGTCCCTCTGCTTTATCACATGGCGATGACAATTCAAACTCTCTGCTGAAATCTAAAAATGTAGTCACCACCAGCAGTGCTCATATAAAGTAGAAGAGGAGAAGGAAGGTTAAAAACCTGACGCACAGTTTATCTGCTACTGCCCAAATTTTACAGCTGAAAATAAAGCCTAAGTTGGCGATCACAGTGGCCGTCTCACTACTCAGTCCATGTCCTCCTTGGCCTCTAAAAAACCTTGCCTGCATGGGATTTATGACTTCCTAGGGTGACCCAACTCTTCACTCCTGAGAGATCCAAGTCCTGCTGGTCTTGTCTTTATTGGGTTGCCACAGGCTCACGTTGATCAGGGTTATTGCACAAGGGTGTACCAAGACATGTCACAGTGGCCACGTGATTCCAAAAAGAATTCTCACCCCACTCTGTGGCAGTAAACCAATTTTCTGTTAGCAGCCAGGATCGATCTCACCTTGACCAGTACAGAGATGCCATCCTCAGCCGGCTGATTTAGCTGCACTAGGATCCCCCAAGGCCGGGGGACTGTCTCTGCTTCTAATTCTCAGTGAAGTCCTTGGCCAATCTAGCATTCCAGGGGTCCTCTAAATGTGACCCTCAGACCTGTTAGAAATACACATTCTCAGGCCCACCCCTGATCTGCTAAATGAAGACCTCTGAGGGTGAGATCCAGCAATCTGTGGCTTAAAAATTCCTCCAAGTGATTTGGATCTCAAAATCTGTGAACCACTTTAGTAGACCAGAAATTGGCAAATGTCTTTAAAGGACCAAATTAGTAAATCTCTGTCAGGTCCACTCAATTCTGACTTTGTGTTGCAAAAACAGATGTAAACAATACATAACCAAATAAGCAAAGCGCTGAAGTTTGAATTTCCTATCATTTTCACATGTCATAAAATAATAATCCTTTTTCGATTTTTTCAACTATTTGAAAATGTAAAAACTATTGTTACCTCCAGGGCTATACAAAAACACACCGTGGACTGGATGTGACCATGGGTGGTAATTTGCCCACCCCAGCAATCAACTATTAACAACCCAGGCTGGCACTTTAAATCCTTGATCCCAGAGAAGCAGGCTAGATTAGGGAATTTGAACTGAACAAATTGCAAACCTTATTCTCCTCCCTCTCTTTCATCTGCCACTGGTTCCCATTGGCCAAACAGCCTCCTGGGACACAGGAAAGGATGGAGAAGGGCAGAAAGTAGATCTCACTGAGTGGGGGGCACATGAAAGACACCCTTCACACACAACTCAGGGCAGAAGGAAGGAGACCTGTGTCCCCTTTTAGCATCCTACAGGGGACACTACCTTAACAAGCAAGGAATGGCTGCTGTGAAAACTGCAAATGTCTAATATCTGCTCTTTTCATCAGTGTCAACTGGTTGTCACCAGGTCATGTGGATGTGCCCTGCTTCACACACACACACACACACACACACACACACACACACGGGAGACAGAAATGCTCACCGCAGCTGCAGTCCTCGTGTACCCAGGGAGCTTCACAGATGCTCATCTCTGCAGAACTCCGAGTTCACCCAGTCTTACTAACGTCTAGCCTCAGCCTGAAAGGCCACCAGGGCTTGACATAAGCCAAAACATCAGCAACTCCCTTGTGAACCGGCCACCATGCAGTCACCATGATGTCTCCTTGGACACTCAACAACATTGCTTTCAAAACTCCAATGACATTCTCTTGCACATAAGGCAAGTCCTTGATAGCACTGTACACTTGGCACATGAACCAGCCCTCTAGGCCACCATCAGGTGTGTTCCCACACACCTCACCTCCAGCAACACGTGAGTCTTTCTTTGAACCAGAATTGCACTGCAGAAACCACTTCAAGTCATCTACTTAGCCCAGAGACACCAGGCAAAGTGGTGCACACCTGTAATCCCAGAGCTTGGGAGGCTGAGACAGCAGGATCGCAAGTTCAAAACCAGCCTCAGCAATTTAGTGAGGCCCTAAGCATCTTAGACCCTTCCTCAAATTAAAAAAAAAAAAAATTAAAAGGCCTGGGGATGTGGCTCAGTGGTTAAGCACCCCTGGGTTTAATTTCTAGTACCAAAAAAAAAAAAAAAAGAGGAGGAGGAGAAGGAGAAAAGGAGAGGGAGAGGAAGAGGAAGAAGGAGGAGGAGGAGAAGGAGAAGAAAGCAAGCCAGCCCAGAGACCCTTAGGGGAAGCAGGTCAGGGACTAGGGGAGGGGAGGAGCCTTGAAGGCAGACCTAAAGGAGCAGAAGCAGACAGCCTCCCCCTGAAGTTGTCCATGCCTCTCACAATGGCTGCCAACATCTCAGAAGCTAAGCAATGGGAAAGCAAGCATCTGTCCACTTACCAAAGTAGCCACCTGGAATTGAGTTTCTCAACAGAGAGAAAGAGATATAGGGGTGGTGGGGTCATTTGTCCTCTGAGACGGACTAAGCAAGGCCTTTCTGTAATGAAAACAACCCAGACCCTAGAGACACTCAGATCTGGCTTCTGTAAAATCAGAAAAAAGGAATAATGATACTGGTGTAAATTCAGGTGGAGATGTTTATTGGGATTTGTTGCTCTCGGGCCAATTTCACCTGCGCCGCCATGATGAGGGCGGGCATGGGAAGCAGCAGCAGGCCAGAATGGCAGGCAGGGAAAATGGCGTTGAACCTTCGCCAG
>PVKS010009836.1:0-62442 GCA_004027875.1 Aplodontia rufa
CAGAAACGGATCCTGTGGGTCCCTGGTGGGCTCAGGCATATATATTCCATTGTCTGAGCACTGGGGAGCTACAGAAGGTTTTTAAACACATTTTCACAGTTGTTGATAGGAAAGTTTAACATAGCCCTAAAGGGTGGATTTAGGCTGGGAGACCCTAGAAACGGGGTGTCATGTTTGGTGTTTTATTGGGAGAAAATTGCTCATCTGCTTTAGAAGGTCACCTTCCTGATGCTTCATCCTCAGCTCCTAACACAGCTGAGGAATTAGCTTTGGAATGTCAGAGCTGAGAGTACGGCTTCCGTGTTGGAGAGCTGGCGTTTACTGTATCCACACCACCCTCACAGTTAGGGACACTCAGGGAGAGCTCCGCATTCTGGTGTCCCTGGTCCTCTTCTTCTTCTTTTTTTTTTAGAATGCACTATTTTTTTTAATTGAGAAATTTATTTGTTGAACAATCATATAAGTTTTTAACAAAATAATATCATATGAATATAGATTCTGAAGATTAGATTTACCCCCAAGAGTGCACCTCCCAATTACCCACCCTTATCCCTCCCCTCCCCTTCCCAAAACATTTCTAAAAATGTATTAGTTGTATAACATTACAACTTATCCAGATTTAACACGTGATAATAGACTACCTTTCTAAATGGCCAGGGTCTAGTTCCAGCCTCCACAGATGAGTGAAGACATTCGAATCTTGTTTCTCTGGGTTAAGCTGATTTCATTCGGCATAATTTCTTCCATACCCATCCATCTACCTTCAAAGGCTGCAATATCATTGTTTCTAATTGCTGTGTAAAATTCCATGGTATATATGTACCACAGTTTTTGGATGCATTCATCCAGTGAGGGACATCTGGGTTGTTTCCATGATTTAGCTATTGTAAATTGTGCTGCTATGAACATAGATATTGCTGTGTTGCTGTAATGTGCTGATTCTAAATCCCCTGGAAAAATACCCAGGAGAGGAATAGTAGGGTCGTATGGTGGGCTCATCCCTAGTTTTTTGAGGATTCTCCACACTGCTTTCCAGAGGGGCTGTACCAGTCTGCAGCTCCACCAACAGTGTGTTAGTGTTAGTGTGCCTATCTCTCCACAGCCCCTCCAGCATCTATTATTGTTTATTTTCTTCATTTTTGCCATTCCGACTGGCATTCTTGAGCATTGTTAAGGACCCCCCAGGCCCTAAAGCACAAGTCCTACACCAAGACAAATACCCTGACCCTGACCCTGACTCTGACCCCAAACCAAGTTTGCCATATGGGGCCCTCAGTCATAAGGTCGGCCACACTCTCCCAACGGGCTTCTAGGACTCAGACCTTCAGCTCGATGTTACTTCCAGAAAAGCCTAAGGAGCGCAGCATGCTCAGAGTTTGCCGATTCTGGAGAGTGGCCGCGGTGGAGGCATTTTGGTTAAAGAACGTGATTTGGGTTCAGTTTTGCACTTTCTGGCAGAGGGCTGTTTACAGTTTTGTGCACTCTGAGAACAGTGACTTAGCGGGGATGTGGGGGAGGTTAAAGGAGACGCCGGGGACGACTTCCATTTCTCAGCACTTGTGAGCCCTCAGCCTGTGGCCTGGCACACACTTTTCCGTGTGTGGTGAGTTCATGAACTAGTGGCTACCCTGAAAACTATGCCGTGGATTTGCTAATTTATAAATGAGGTGATAGAAGCTTCGCCTGAGGCAGTGGCTCAGGACTTGCATGTACAATTGGATACCCCAAATCTCATCTTCCCACTGCCCCGCAGTGTCTTTAAATGCCCATTAGGGGGGGGGGGGGGGGGGGGGGGGGGGGGGGATGGAAGACTCTAGTTGGCCAGGTCTCGGCCACATGCTGCCCTGGGGCTGAGTACATGGTGGCAGTGGCCATGGGGAGGGGTGGAATGGAGGAGGAATTGGTATTTGGCCCCACGTCCAGCCCACAAGGCTGCGTCCTCTTGCAAAGGCAAGAGCACTGCTTGCAAGAAGGAGCGTGGGGAAGCACAGGCTGCAGACAGCATTGCAGCCACGCTGGCCAGCTGTGCCTTCCTAAAGCCAGCACCGGCTTCAGCGCGCTCCCTTCGCTCCGCGCAATCCAGACACGGACAGAAGAATGACCACAGTCCTTTGAGTGGAACGGACTGTCAAGCCAGGACCTGAACTTCTTCACGGGCCATCCACGCAGGGCATCCTGCAGAGAAAGCCACCGGCCTTTCTTGGATTTCCTGCCGACAACTCCTCTTTTATTTTATGTTTTAGAATTTTAAACGTTACGAACTGTCAGTTCCAGGAAAGTCTCCAGAAACCCTCAAAGACCCAGAAATGCAACTGTTTGACTAATCTGAAGGGATGAGAAGTTTTAAAACTAATATTGGATGGAGGAAAGTGTCTGTTACTTAGATTTGAGACCGTGATCACCAAATACCTTAGTTCCCTGGAAAAATAATTTGGTTTTGTTACAGCAGTTGTTAAACAGACTCTTTGTCTCCCCTCCCACCCCTGACTCAATCACTTTCCGTGAAGAAGGCTGTCCTGAGTCACAGTTCCTCATCTCTGTCTTCCACACCCAGGGCAAGTTCTTTTGTCCATCCACAGGACTCAGTGAACAGAGAACCAGAACGTGGCAACCCAGCCACTGCCCAGTTCCCAACCAGAGCTCCGCTGGGCTCTCCAAAAGCAGGCATTGCAGCAAGGTTTGGGGTACAGGTTGGTTATTAAGGATCATCACCAGAGGGCTGGAGCAGTGGCTCAGCAGTTATGGCGCTTGCCTGGCATGCACAAGTACATGGGTTCAAACCCCAGCACCCACATACACACCTAAGTGTCAGAGCAACGAAAGCCATGTGAAAAACTCAATAAAAATTGATTCTCTCTCTCTCTCTCTCTCTCTCTCTCTCTCACTGTCCTCTCTTAACAAAATAAATAAAGTTAAAAAAAAAAAGATCATCACTAGTGGAAGGAATGGGGAAGCAGGATTGGACCAAGAGAGAGATTGATGCAGGGGGAACTCTGGGGAGAGTGCTTGCCATTAGAATGTCCCACATTGGACCACTAACCCAAGTCTTCTGCACCCACCCACTTGGTCACCAGATGTGGGATGCCCTGGGACTGGTATCGTCCTGGGGAAGGCCTCTCTCTGCAGCTGAGGCTGCCCCCCAGGTGACTGACAGCTGGGGGCTCTCTGAAAAGGGTCTCATCTCCTCTCTGTCAATCAGGAAGGCCACCCAAACATTGAACTTGATACACTCAAAGATGGGGCAGGGAGACAGGAACTGGTGATGTGTTTAAGATCACGTGAGATACTGTTCTTCCTTTGTGTGACACACAATCGTGCCTGAGCTGTCTGTGTAATTATGTCATGCATGATTTAGAAGGAGGGATCAAGCCTTGATTTTCAATTTGTATCAAGATTCCAAGGTAGGAATGACCAGTTTTTCAGAAAAAAGAGAATGGAGAATTGTCTGTAAATATGTTCCCTTTTTTGGTTGTTTATTGTGGAATAACAAATCACTGCAAAACTTGGTGGTTTGAAATAATAATTTATTATTTCCCACAATTATGTGGGTTGAATGGACTCTGTTGGGTGGTTCTGATTCAGATAGGGTGGGAGGAGGTCACCCATGCAGTTGCTCTCAGCTGGGAGCTTGGCTGAAGCCAGGACGTCCGTGCTGACCCCCTCTTCCCCGGTGCTCTCCCCCTGAGTCCTCTTAGGTAGTGTGCTGGCCTGGACTTCTTCACAGTGTGGTGGTTGGTCTCCCAAACTGAGAAGCGAAAGTCCTTTTCAGGCCAGAATTGAAAAGTCCCAAAGGGCTATTTCCATGTATTATCTTGATCAAAACAAATCCCAGAGTAAGGTCAGACTCCTCTTAGGGGCAAGAATGGCAAAGGATTTGGAATCCTCAGGAATGCACTACTTCCCTAAACCACTGTGTCTCATCCCTTGCCCATGCAGACTCCTGGGGCCTCCTCTCCTAAGCACTGCGCAGGGACTCTACTGCGCAGCTGGCTTGGGAACCCTAACCTCTGCTGTCTCTTGGCCTCTGCTGACACTGACCTGGCCTCCGTCTTCAGGAACCCCGTGTGGCTCGTGTGCGGATAACTTCCATTCCTCGCTGCAGGCCCCTCTAAATCCTGACTCATTTTACTTACTTACGGGGTCAACCAGAAAATGAGAACAGAGTTCTACTTATCAGACCAGCCATTGATCTTGAAGCAACACATTTACAAATGCGTCTTCCAGCCAGTGGCGTCCTCAGTGCCAGATCCCTGAATCCTCTGCCAAAACCTTAAGCCAAATGTTAGACTTCAGTCCCTGCCATGCATTGCTGGTTTACAAGTGGACTTTGTTCTCTCAAATCACTGATAGAAAAACCCTTCTACGTTTTCAAAGCATTAGCTTCGTTTTCTCAGCAGAGTTTCAGGCTGAACTGAAATTTTGCTCTGATCAAGTAATAGGGCGTCTGTCAGCCTCCAACAGGGCAACTTCGTGAAGCAGCGTCTGGGTGAAATATCACCAGTGTTGCCGTTCTCAGCAAAGGTGCTACCCACCCACGAGCCATGGTGAACTTCCTTCTGGATATGAATTATTGATCAGATGCTATGATGGATTAATAGAATTCCATGTCAAAGCAAAAAAAGAAAAAAATCAGTGTTTTAGACTGTCAAATCTTATCATGAGGAAACTTAGCATGTCCATAGGTAATTCATGAGGTGATTTAATAAGGGTTCTTAATCTGGAGTAAGCATCCTGTGGTTAGGATCCAGGGGGTTAGTGAACATAGGAGGGGGAGATCATATCTTCATGTTTGCTAACCTTTAACTGAAATAGCATTTCCCTCCATGAGTCATGAAACCTAGCACTTCCTTGCATTTCACGTGTAGGCAACGAATCCAGTAACATTTTCAATTCTTTCGACTTTGTTATCCATAGAAAATAGAGATACTTTCACATTAAATACAATGTCAGGTGTGCTCTCGTAGATATCTTGAAACAAACTTTTATGATCCTCACTATGGTGATGATCGACCTTCTGGTTGTTTCTACAGAATGTGTTAACACGTGTATGGATACACACACATGCATACATACGCAGCTGAGCTACAGATTTTTTATTTTACTGTATTATCTGTTTCAATGAAACGGTTTCATTTATAACCTGTAATGTGTTTGTATGTGTGTGTTCAGCCTTCTCTCCATGGGTTCTGCTTCTGTGGGCTCAACTCACTGCACATTGAAAATAGAACCACGCTGGGTGCATCTGCATTCAACATGGATAGACTGTTTTTCTGGTTCTTATTCCCTAAATAATTCAGCCTAACAGTTATTTACATAGCATTTACATTGTATTGGGTATATAAATAATCTATAGATGATGTGAAGTACACAGGAGGACGTGCGTAAGTTATATGCAAATACTGAGACATTTTATAGACGGGACTTGAGCATTCGTGGATTTTGTTATCCATGGGGGCTGGGGTTTCTCTAACCAATCCCCTGCAGATACTAAGGGTTAGAGATGATTGTGCGTGTGTGTGTGTCTGTGTGTACGTATTGAATAATTTAAAACAGTGTTGTGAGAAGGTGTCCACAGACTCACCAGACAAACACAGGGGTCTGAAACACACACACCAATGAAGAACAATGTGTTAAACTATTTTGAATTATTGAAAAAAATAATTTGCAGACTCTCCACAACCTACACCACAGACCATCTTTGGTGACCCCAGACAAATATGAGCTATATTGTTAGGCAGACTTGAATTTTGTCCACAGTTTATTACCCTGGTGATACTCTCTCTGTATTCTAGTCCCTGCTCCACCACCTACTGGCTGTGTGACCTTGGGCAACTTAAACTCTCCAGGAAGTTTCTCACCTGCGGGTGGAGAAAACAGCACCTTCCACTCTACATAAGAAATGGTTATTAGGATGAGTTGAGATGATGCTAATACACTTGGCTTGCTCTCTGCCTTGCTGCTAGGTAATGTCATAAATATTCCTTTTGCTCTTGGGGACCTCTTCTTGCATTTATTATTTATTATTTATTATCATTCTATCTTCCCAGAGCAACAAGGTCTTCCTCTGTTCATAGCGTCCTCAAGTGACATTATCTATTAGAAGTTCAAATAATGAAGGGCTGCGGAAGAAGCTCAGAGGCAGAGCATTTGCCTAGCGTGTGGGAGGCCCTGGGTTCAATCCCCAGTACTGTTAAAAAATGAAGTTCAAATAATGAAATGAATTCTGTAGCATTTTATGGTAGGCCTAGAACTACTGTAATTGCACCCAGTTTTAACTTCACTGTAATGGGGAAAGTGTCCTGCTGAGGTCACAGGGAGGGCGGAGGAGGAGTTCCAATTTTTGCTGGCTGACAGCCTATCTGTCGTAAATACAAGTGGGTAAATTGAACGATGAGGTATTTCCAAAGCTGTGAGTCCTTTCTGGCTTCACAAGCATCCAGTGCCCCTGTTGCTAATAAACAAAGTGCATCTAGTCTTTAAAATTTTTTTTCTCATGTGTACTGAGCTTCTGACATATTGAAATAGGGAAGAGGGAAATAGAAGAGTTTAGATTTAGAGAACAAAAAGCAAACTGTCAGAACAAAGGACCTGACTATCTGGCCCCTGAGCACTCTTCTGCTGTGAAGCGTGGAGATACGGGTATTTATTTTTATTCCTATTATTTATTTTTTTTACACACCAACTGAAGTCCCAAGGTTTAGATTCTGGCACCAGGTCTGTCTTCCTGGAGCTGCTGGCCCCGGGGACTTCCTACTTTTCCTGTGTTTCAGTTCAGTTGCTTCCCCACATCCCCCCCACCTGCTGGTTTGTGACATAGGGCCTGTCTCAGCATCTCTGTTGGAAAGAAGAAAAATAGCGTGGCAGTCAGCACTTTAGAACACTTAAAGGTTCATTTTAGTGAGTTTGGCAGCACCAATAGGCTGTTTTTCTTTTCTGTTTTACAACTAAATATTGAATACATACCAAAGAATAGTTACAAGGTCAAACAATGATGAATGAAGACCTTACTAGCATTTAATAAATACATTACCATTAGGTTCTCCTTCCCTATTCTGCGTTTTCTTTTTCAAAAATATTTATTATTTTACTACACATATATGCAATATTTTTACTTTTTGTTTTAATTTCATATAAAAGTAAGTAGCTGTTCTGTATGAATTTTGCAAAAACATGCTTGTTCTATTCAGCACTGTTTTGTGAGATTGCTCCATGTTGATATGCTCATTTGGGCCTTATTCTTTTTCATTGCTGCATAGTATTTCAGGATGAGATTATATTATTCATCCATTCCACTGCTAATAGGCGTGTGGGTTGTTTCCAACATTTTTCTACTACAAAAAGTGCTGCTGTTAACATTCTTGCACACATCTCCTTGTGCCCGTGTCCATGTCACTAGATAATGTGTTTTCTGAATTGAATTTTGTCTTTGAAGGAATGCCTCAGAGTTCTGGTTATCCCATTATCTCAGCAAAACCTTATTTTTTTAAGAGAAAGAGAGAGAATCAACTTTATTTTTCATCTGGTTTCAGTTTTTATGACACTTAATTTTGTTTGTGGTCTTGGGGTTTGAACACTGGTCCCCACACATGCCATGCAAGTGCTCTGAGCTACCTCTCTAGCCCTCAGCTAACTCAGATAACTCTTGTTGTCCTGCAACTGGGCCTGTTAATTGAGAGGAGGATTAGCGTCCTCTCTCAAGTCTTAAAGTTCATCGTATTTTCTCTTTCCCTCACCGTCTCCTGTCTTCTTTTCTGAGTACCATAGAACCAAGGGGCTCCAGCATCCCCACATGGTGAGGGTGGAATGCACACTTCAGGGCCACATGTTGGTGTTGCTTTGTGTGTGCCGGTGCCTTTTTCTTCCTGGATATCCTGTGTTGAGGTTGGCTACGAAACCATATAGCTTTTGAACATGTCAGAAATGTATTCCTGTAGCACTTTCTCACGCCGACTCTGGCTCAGGAAAAAGAAGCAACTAATAAAATCAACGAACATCAGTATACATCTTGGATTTGCAGATAAAGACCCAGATCATAAGGAGGACAACCTGAATCTTTCCCTAATAAAATCTCACTTCTATCACTTCTCCACCAAAATAAGGAAGAAAAACCAGTTGCTTTGCCCTGAATCTTTCTAGAAAATTAAAAGGAAGAATAATCAGTTCCTCAATTCCTCATCTGGCATTTGTCACATCTGCTTTATAATATTCCTCTCGTTGGACTGATTTTTACTTGTTTCCTAATGATCATCAGAGAAACCACAAAGAACTACTTTAAAAAGAAAACACTGCATTATACAAACCAATAAACATAGTGCCGCATTTGGGGGACATTAAAAAAAAAACGAGGGATGAACCATGTTGTAAATTCCAAAATGGAATTGTTTATGCTTTGTGGTGTTTTAAAGGTTTTTGAAAAGGCTATTGAAGAACAGTCTGAATATGGATCTTACGTTGGTGTTTAATTTGTTCCCTCTTCCAGTAGCCTTCCCAGCTGGTCTGCACCAGCCTCCCTCCTCCTCAGTCCACCCTCTCCTCTGTGCTTTTTCCTAAGTGCGAGCTTGGTCTTGTCTTCCCTCGTTTAAAACAAAGGTTTCGCAGCTACAGGTCGAAGTCTGAACTCCACATGAGTTAGTAAAGATATTTGATGGGGCCCCTACTTCTTCTCCTGATCTGAACTCTTACTCTCCCTCCTCCCCAATTAGGATCTTGGGGAAAAGGCAAAACACTCCAGCAATTCACTTGTGATTCCTACCCCTTGCCTCTGAAGACCCTTTTCTGCTCAGAAGACCCCCACGTGCCTTTCAAAACTAAGCTCCAGCACCGCTCCAGGAAGCCTGCGTTGCTCCTGCCCCCAGAATATCAACTCTGCAGCAATAACTAGGTCCATGTCAGTTGCAAGTACCATCATGGCCTTCATAATTTAATTCTTTTTTTATACAAGGGATTTTTTTATACCAGGGGTGGTTAGCAAGTAAGCCACATCCCCAGCCCCATTTTGTTTTTTTTTATTTTGAGACAAGGTCTCACTAAGTTGCTGAGGCTAGCTTTGAACTTGTGATCCTCCTGCCTCAGCCTCTGCAACTGTCTTTCTCCCTACTCAGTAATCAGCACCCTGAGGCCCAGAACAATGTATCATCCCTCTCTGCTGCACATCCCTTACCACAGCTCCTGGCACTTTAAGTCAATGCTCAGTGAATTAAAATCAAAGTGGCCTCCACCTCTTTAGACACCCTGCCCTCTGCTTCTGAGTGTGTGTGCTGCAGCTCTCTAATGGTGCCCTGGCTGCTCAGCATTTGTATCCACCAGTGTCTTTCGGGAAATAGTCTAGACCTGCTGAGAAAATGCACAGTTCCAAACAGCTCCCTCTGACTGAAGGATACATTGTTTATGTCAACTAAAGACCATTTCCTTTCTGTGTTCCAAAGGAGAGAGAAAAAAATTAGAGCAATTCTGGATCAGGAACTCTTAGGGGTTGTAGAAGTTTCATTACCCCAGTGCTGAGGAGCATCCTATTTTGAAAAAATAAATGGATTCTTGGTTTCTGTTTTATTTCCGTTATTTAAAAAACAAAACAAAACAAAAAACTACCCAGCTAGCTTCCTGAAAACAAAGGAAATAATAAACAATAGCAACTCCCAATTTTACTCTGGTTATTTGCCAGGAGTCTGTCTTAGCTCATGTGGTTCTGTTTCATTAGAGAAGTCCAATTAACATAAGAAGAATGCGTCTAGATTAAGCTACCCAAATACGCACTTAGTTAATACTCTGGGAGCTAATTTATTGTATTATCTGAGATATAAATTGGCTAGCAGATCTATTTATTGAGGTATAACAGCTAGGCAACAAAGCATAATTTCCTCTTAGCTGCTGAGTGGTTTTTAATAATCTATTGAAGCTTAAAAGAGAATCATTTCATTAAATGGAAAGTGAATAAATGCTAAGAAATCTAAAATTTAAGGAATTATCCACCCATGGAGAATGGGTTTTAAAAATTAATGGTATTTTAGGAACAAAGAGAGAATGGGGGTTTGCTTTTAAAACGGTAACTTTTTGTCGTTTTAATCTGAAGTGTAACCAAAGACTCACAGGATCCCTTGTGGGGATGTTAAACGGAGTCCGGAAGTGGACAACTCAGGTGGAGGGAGGTGGACAACTCAGGTGGAGGGAGGTGGACAACTCAGGTGGAGGGAGGTGGAGCCCTGGTGAGTGGCAAGGGGCAGCATCAAGTCCTATTAAAATTTGGCCCAACTGTCATCTGGCACAGCTTCGGTTGGGGCACTAAAAAGTGTGTGCCTTACTTTATTTCAACAACTGGCTTCATGAAAATCTTTGCCATTTGCTCTGTATCCTAAATTCCTCGGACCTGGGGACCAGGAATTCTGCAGGCTCCCTCCGCTATGGGTCTCCATTGCAGTTGAATCCAAATTCCCTGTGTGAATTTTCCTGAACAGGCCAGCGTTGGAGCTTCTCAGGGTGCTCTGATACAGATAGAAAGATCTTGTGTGTGTGATGGCATGGTCTTCAAACATCACCACCAATTATGCCCGAACTCAGCGCAGACAGGAATGGGAGCAGGTAGGTAAACAGGCCTTCCTCCCATTTCTGCAGATGTTTGAAATCTGGCCTGATTCTCTGAACCAAGGTTTCAGATAAGTTTTGAACCTTATAATCTATCCTTTTCAATAGATATTTCTTGGTGGAATGACAGTTTTCCACCACTATGACAACATACCTGAGATGATCAACTTAAAAAGAGGAAAAGTTTGGCTATGGAAGAAATTATGCTGAGTGAAATCAGCATAGCCCAGAGAACCAAGGGTCGGATGTCTTCACTCATCTGTGGAGGCTTGAGCTAGATCCTGGCCATTGAAAAAGGAGGTCTAGTATCACGTTTTGAATCTGGATAAGGTGTAATGTCATACAACCTAGTACTTTTTTAGAGATAAAAGATGTTTTGGGAAGGGAGGGATAAGGGTAGGTAATTGGGGTGGGGGGAGGCTCTTGAGGATAAATCTAATTTTCAGAATCTATATATATATTATATTGTTTCATTTAAAAAAGAATATATGCATATCATATTGTTACTTTATATGTATTTATGATTGTACAATAACTCAATTTCTTAATAAAAAATAAAATAAAAATAAAAATTAAAAAGAGGAAAGGTTTATTATGGCCCACATTTCAGAGGATTCCGTTCATGGGCAGTTGGCCTGCTGCTTTGGGCCCTGGGATGAGGCAGCACATGCATGGTGGAGCAAACTACTCACCCCACCGTCACTGGAAAGCAGGAAGAAGGAGACAGGAAGAGCTGGGGTCCCACTATCCCCTTCTAGGGTATGACCTCATTCACTAGGCCCAACCTTCTGAAGATTTTACCACTCCCAACAGTGCTACAGGCTGGGGACCAAGCCCTTAACACTTGTACCTTTGGGGGACGTTTCACACCCAAACTATAGCCCTTGAAAAAGAGGGGCAATGCCAGAACATTTCAACTTTCTCTGCAGAGACAAAATTTCAGCAGCAGCGGCCTGAGGGCGAACCGGAGGCTGGGATTTGTACTGTCTGCCGGTTTCTCATGTAAACATTCTCACCCTGGCCTTGACACCCTTTTAGTGGGGCCAGGCTGCAAGGCAGGCGCACAATTGACCTCTGTGATCCTGGGAGAGAGGACTCCAGCAGCCACAGACTGAACTTCCCTGCGTTGCTGTGAGCAGGAAGTGAAGCTCCAGCAGGTTGGCCTGCTCTTGTTCCGCGAAACCCAAAAGGCCACGAGCCAGGAGCCAAGTCCTTGCAGCACCCCAGGCTGGAGAATCGTTTGCTCTCACCTCTGCCCTCTCCTCCCCCACTCTCATCCTCACCTCCAAAAGAAACTGCTAGTGTAGATCGTAAAGCAAGATCGTGGGCGAGGGCAAATAATGAGCTGAATTGTGCTTTTTATCCTCTTGTGGATATCAAATATAAAAACTGGACTCGGGATGACTAAATGAGGAAGGGAAGTTTCGATTACTTCTTAATTGCATCAAATCCTGTGTTACAAAGTGGGTTTCTAAAAGGGAAGAAAGAAAGAACAGGTTTTTACTATTCTGTTAAGACAAGTAAGGTCTTGCCTGCTTGACATTTCTGCAAGCTGAGAAAGGGGTGTTTGGCATCACGTGGGGTGAAGGAGGGAGACGGGGTGGAGGGAAGGAATGGGGTGGATTGGGATGCTGTTGGCAGCGTAGACACAGTTCCGCCGAGTATAGTGATGGAGGTTCGATCTCACATTCAAACTGCTCTCCTACTTTAATTGGAACCTTTCCCACGGGAAGGAAGGACCCATAATATGGAAATCAAAGAAGCCTGGGAGATAAATATTGCCCTTCTTGAAGAATGTATTAAAATCCTTTTTTTTTCCTGAAAAAAATACAGTAATGGATATTATATTTATTAGTACTGTAACATCTGCTATTATTCCACTAATTAAAGGGAAAAATATTCTTTTGACCATTAAAGAACTCAGATAATAGCACAGTGACCACTGGTTGAATGATTATTTGACTCCGTTAGCACGGGACACACAATTAGTACATAGCTATGGACTCAGTGCCAGGTAGCATGTGATATGCCTTGTTTCTACAAATCCGGAATGTTAAATGTTCTTAGAGTGACCAACCATTCCAGATGGTCACACACTTCTCTTTTTTTAACTTTTAGTACTAAAAAGTCCGTATTTCTAGAAATGCCTTTGTCCTGGACAAATTGGGACAACTGGTCACCCTAAATCTAATGTCCAGATTACAAATGAGAAAACAGAAGCGGGTAAATCACTATGGCAAAGCCCTAGAGCTGGATTCAAACCACATCTGCTGAATCCCGGCTCTGTGCCCTTCACCCCCCAGGCCAAATCGCTTCTTCCTGAGTGGAAATCTCATTTCTCTGTCTTCACGTTCTCCTTGTTTCTGTCAAGAGTTTGCGTCCGTCCCTTCCTCCGGCAGCTTCTAACATGCTGTCTTTCCTCTCAGCGGCGTATCATTGCGTGCTTAGACAGAGTTAGTTTTCCTTCACTTATGCTGTGTAGGGTTGACCGAGCTTCCCCAAGCTGTGGCTCAAGGACTTCCATCAATTTTGGAAATTTCTCTGTCCGCATCTGTAAGCCTTGCTGCTACTTTCACCCCCCCCTTCCTTATTTCATTCTAGGACTCCAATTAAATGTAAGTTAGATGTTTTGTGATTTCAAGTTTTTTTCTTCTGTTTTCTGTATTTTTTGTATTTTTATTCTCCACGCTGGATATTTTTGTCTAACCTAAAAAATATGAACTTCTGGTTCATATATTTTATTTCTTCTACCTTGTTTTTAAAGAGAGAGGAAGAGAGAAAGAATCAATTTTATTTAGTTTTTCACGTGGCTTCGTTGCTCCGACACTTCCTTGTGTACCTGGTACTGGGGTTCGAACCCGCGTCCTCACTCTTGCCAGGCAAGTGCTATAACCACTGAGGCACCACTCCAGCCCCTTCTTCTTCTACTATCCTGTCTACTGAGAAACCATCTATGGAGTTCTTAACTTTAACTAGCAATGAATAAACGTTTAGTTCAAGAATTTCCATTTGATTCCTTTCTATATATTCTAATTCTCTGGTGAATTTTCTATCCCCCCTTCCCAACTTCTTGACTATTTTTTTCCCACAGTTATTTAAAAATCTACTCCTGGTAATTCCAGGTGCTGAATCACTGGTATCTATTTCTGTTGTCTCTCTCTGGCCCCTCCTGCTTGGTTTTTAGTCACTCCATCTTGTCTTTTGGCATGCATACCAAACTTTATTGAATGCTGGATAAAATGTATGAGGAAAGACCTTATCTCTTCCTGAAAAATTTCATTTCTTCTGGAAGACAGTGCAAGTAGAGACAAATCACCTTCTTCCAGTCAGGGCTTGAGTGGACTGCTTTGGTGCTGGGTTTAAAGTCTATGGGGCTTGAGCTGGAGCGATGGCTCGGTGGTTACAGTGCTTGACTGGCTTGTGCGAGTACGTGACTTCAAACCCCAGAACCACGACCATGTATACAACAAAGTGTCCGAGGAATGAAGATCACATGAAAAATCAAATAATAAAAATTGCTTCTCTCTTTCTCTCTCTGTCCCCTCTTTCTTTTCTTTTCTTTTTCTTTTTTTTTTTTTTTTTAAGTCTATGAGACTCACCTGTTTCTGTTCTCCACCACTGGTAGGGTGATGGCTTCCATGGACCCGAAGGGAAGCCAGGGTGTCTTCCAGTGCCAGCCCTCCTTGCCAGGTCTGCGTGCCCCAATTTTCTTTTATTTGGGTATTTTCTTTGTTTTTGGTCTCCAAAGTACCATGGGACTGCTGAAAATTCTCTGTAGCATTTTTCCTTTTATCTGTCATTTGTTGCTTGGATTCTTGCTCAGTGAATTTCTCAAAGGGAAGGCTTCACAGAGTCAGAGGCTCACTTTCTGCAGTTCTTTTTTCTCCATGGTCCATGGCCTCTAAAGCCCTGGTTGTTTTCTAAATAGCATTCTTTCCGTTTTAAGTCAGCTTCTGTTGTTTTTCAGTAATAAGAAATTAGTTTGATACTATGTCATAATAAGGAAGTAGAAATCCTAAATGATGATATTGTTGCCACTGAAAAGTGCTTTTGGAGCACACTGAGAAGAAGCACGGAAGGTCTGGGCTCCTCCAGGAATGTGTATCACAGGGATGGCTGCCCTGGGACCTCCTGAAGCACCTCGAAGCCTCTTTTGCCTCCTATTCAATAATCATTTGCTAGACTACCAGTGCATAATGGGAAACCTCAAAGATAATTTTCCCTGCGTGTTGCTGGAGCAGCTCTGTCTTGATCTCTGCTTCGTTTGTTTTTGAAAGTGTCTTGCCTCACTCTTTGTTAAGAGAGGTCTGCGAACGAACTTTGGCTTGTTTTTAATTCTCATTTCCAGTGACCCTTTCTTTTTAATATATTTTACTTCATTGCACATATATTTTATTTTTTACTTATAGTTAGAAATAAAAACTAAAAGCAGAAAGCGAAAAAGTAAAGATTTAATAAATGCAGAGTAAAATAAAAACAGAAGAATTTGAGAATAAACCGCAAAGCACAACTAGCAAGATTCTCTTGCACTTACACATCATTCTGTACTGGAAACAGGAACTACATATTGTTCCTCCCAAGCTTGTATTTCTCATGGGTCTTTTCTCTCCTTTTTGGCTTAATAGCACACCACCCTTTGCAAATCTGCTCATGTCAAAAGCCTGAAATGGAAGGGTAGTGGAGGACTCTCATTTCACCTTTATATCTGATCAATCACTGATTTTATTGGCTCCACCCCTGTGCCTTATCACTCTCTCTCCTGGGATCCTACTTTGAACCTCTCATCTGTTCTGATAGTCCCTTTATTTGTCTTCTTGCCCTAGTATCACTGCCTTCCAAATCAGCCTCCTCATCAGATATAAAGTTTCTTTTGTGAAATGCAAATCAGAGCCCCACTCCAAATGCTCTAGGATCTGTCCAGAAAGCAAATCAGAGATTGCCAGGGACCATCCGGAAAGGAATGGATAGAGATTACGAAGGGCGAAGGTTTCCATCGGGGTGATGAGAACATTCTGCAACTGGGTAGTGGGTGAGTTGCACAACACTGTGAAGGAACTAAACACTGCCAACCGGGCACTTTCAAGTAGTTACAACTATGCTAAGTGTGTTCATCACACACATGCTCACACACATGCATGCACACACATGCACACACATGCACACACACGCACTCACACACACCTTCGTGCGCACACACTCACAACACGCACACACACTCACACACGCCCCATTGGATCAAATCTGCTCATCCTGCTGTGCCACGGGAGTTTGTCACAGGTACCTCTGTATTTCTAGCTCAGCTCTCTCTGTTTGTTTCCCCCTGTGCTCCTTCATGAATGGCTTACAGTCAGCTGCAGGGGACATGCAATTTCATGCTCTCTGTGTCTGCAGTGTGTCCCTCCATCCCTACCCCACCCACCATTGTCTGTCCAGGGACCACCTAGAAGTGCCCCCTGCCATATCTACATCAGCGAGCCCACTGTAAGTTTCCCTCTATATCCTGGCATCTAAAAGGACACAGCTGGGAAGCCCTCGCACCAGGTCTGCATCTCTAGATCCTGAAGGAGTTACGTATCATTTTCCAAAAAAATGAAACAGGTTGAAGCTTTAAGTGTTTGCATAACCTTTTTTTTTTTTAAATTCATGACACAGTTGTGACCCCCCAGAAACATCTGGAGTGCATGAGTTTAGCAGCACCCAAAATACATAGTTTTTGGTGATGAGACCTTTTCCTTCCAGGGAGCCTTGAGATGAGTCTTGTCCCATTTAAATGTGCAAAACCCTGCCACTTTTTGTTCCTCACCTCCGAAAGCTGTGGATTGCTTTGTGTCCTTGGCTTGTGAGTGGTGAGGCTTGTCAATCAACAGCCAAGTGGGTCATTTCTCTGCGCTCATAAATTTACTGTTGAGGTGAAGGTTGGTAAAATGCTGCATGTGAATCAGCTGGAGAGCATGCGTGTTGGGGAATTTGGGTGCGTGTGAATGGCTTTTGTTCCTGAAGGAGCTTTCCTTTCCAACCTGATGATGCCAGTTCAGGTGGGTGACTGAGAAAATGCTATGGTGCCTGACCTTCAGCTCCTCTTCCCCATTTGATTATCACAGACAATGAAGGTGCGTGGGTACGTGACACTGAGTGGCCATCAGGAGAGTGGACACCCAGGAAGAAACAAGCTAAGGCAACGTCATGCATAGGTGTTCATGGACTTCTACTTATATTCCTCCTTGATGTAAATAGCCACAGAATAGAAAAGTTCCAAACAGCATTTCTCTAGTCTTTAGACCAACAGTATCAACAGGCTCCTCCCTGACCTTCAGAATTGGAAAGCTTGCGAGTTTTCATGCATGTTCAGGTGTGAGTCCGCTATTTTAAACAACTCCTTTAAATTAAGATTATTGAGATGAATGTAGGTACACTGAATGTCAATATGGATGTTTTAGTTCTGGATTTTTTTTTTTTTGTACCAGAGATTGAACCCAAGGGTGCTTAACCACTGAGTCACATCCCCAGCCCATTTTCAGTTTATATTTTGAGACAGGGTCTCGCTAAGTTGTTTAGGTCTTCACCAAGTTGCTGAGGGTGGCTTTGAACTTGTGATCCTCCTTCCTCAGCCTCCCAAACCTCTGGGATTATAGGAATGTGCCACACCAGCTGCATTGGTTCCAGTTTTTCTTTTTTAAGATAGAAAGGGACAATGAGAGAGACAGAGAGAGAGAGAGAGAAACAACTTTATTTAGTTTTTCACATGGCCTTCGTTGCTCCAACACTTAGTTGTGTACATGGTGCTGGGGTTTGAACCTGGGTCCTTGTGCTTGCCAGGCAAGCACTGAAACCGCTGAGCCACAGCTCCAGCCCCGGTTCCAGATTTTTTATATTGATTATTGTTAGAGGCATAATACTAATGACTAATATTTAATACCAAGGCCAGGCACTATGCTAAGTGTTGCATGCACATTATTCCATTATATTCTTATACAAGTCACAATGACCCTAAGAAGTAACACTTCTTTCCCAGTTGTACCAAGAAATGGAGGCTCAGAAATGTTAAGCGACTCACCCAGGGTCACACAGCGTGCTGTGCCTCTTGCCATGCTCTTGCACTCTGATTTCTCTGCCCTGGCTCTAAAGCACTGTGCTGTCCCTCATTAACCATAGCTCTGGTTCTGGAGGCAGGGTGACCTTTAGCTCTTGGGCTTTCAGTTTATTGCTGTTGCAGATCATTGCTGCCAAACTCATTTCCAGCTGAAGCAGCTGGATTTTGTCACACAAATGACTTTGTGAAGTGTCCTCAGCTGAGCTGAAGCTGCACAGAAATCCCTCATCAGATTCCTGCCCTGGCTGGAAGTTTGGATGAAAATCTGCAGAAAGCAAATTCTAGCCTGAGACTGTGGAGAAGCAAAAGCTTCCCTCTAGAGTCACATGAAGGGACTCTTGTCACACATGTTTCCTTTCAGTCTGTGACAAAACAAGGGACAGTTTGCTCTTCCAGATGCAAACATGGACACAAATGGTGGCTGGGCTGATGATTGTTACAGCAGAGCGTAAATGACTGTGGATCCAGTAAATGTAGAGCAAAAGTTTCCCTTTTTCAGAGCCTGGACCAGGCCATCCCATGCCTGAAAACAGCAGCAGCCTGCGAGAGGGGTGATGAGCGGCGGGCACAGATGTCCTGCGACTGAGCTGCATAGCTCAGTTCAAACACAATCAGGAGCTGGAGCTGTGGCCCAGTGGTCGGAGCGCTTGCCTGGCATGCACAAGGGCTGGGTTCAAACCCCAGCACCACATACCCAACTAAGTGTCAGAGAAACAAAAGCAGATGAAAAAATAACATTGATCCATTCTCTTTCACTCTCTTAAAAAAAAAAAAACAGAATCATTGTGCAAGTACTATGATTTGATTTAAAGCAGTGGTACTTACATCAGATGTCAGGGTTCTAGACAGTTATCTCACAAGTGTGTGACTTCAACAAACCACCTAACAGCTCCATCAGCTCCCCACTCACATAAATGGTGCCACCTCAGTTGTGCAGTGCACAGTATGGGTAACTGTGAGTGGCCAGGTAGAATTTACCTTGTAACATCAATCCCTACTTAACTTCCTAGCAAGTTTGTAAGATGGCAGATGTTGGGATGTGGAGATATTTTCATATAATAAATATACTGTTCTTTCTTCCCTTATATTGATGCATCTAAAAGGATCCAGCCTTTTAGGAAGGGCCTTGGAAAGGAGACCTTTAAATATTTGCTGATCATGATTCAACAGCTAGAAGTTACTGGAATAAGCCAGCTTTGCATGGCTGTATCCCTCTGTGCACTAGTGACTTCTCCACTTCCACCATGCAACCAGAGCTCTCAGGCCATACTGACCTCTATCGTGAGTGGACCCCCAGAGCTCAGGGTCACCTTGGCCCTTTACCATCGAGTCATGGAGCTTTCTTGTTGTTCTCTGCTGGAGATATGTGCCAACACCTGATCAGATGCCTGATGAGTGCAGAGACTGACAAGTCTCTTTCTGACCACACGGAGCCCCGCTCAAGGTTGGGCCTCATGTCGACTTGAACTCATCTCCCTTGAAATGCTTGAGAATGCTTTATGCAGCCTGATGAGGGGACACAGCTACCTGCAGTTGTCAAACTAATGAGTCTGCACTTAGGATACTACATCACACCTTCGCTTGACTCAGAAGAAGAAAAATCCACAAACACACAAATGCTGGCTAATACCACAATGCTCAAGAATGGGAGGGAGGCGGAAGAGCTAGAATCGGCTTACTACAGAGATACAGCTTCATCAATGTTTATAGCAGCCCAATTTACTATAGCTAGATTATGGAACCAGCCCAGATGCCCCTCACTCGATGAGTGGATTCAAAAACTGTGGTACATATATACAATGGAATACTACTTGGCCATTAGAGAAAATGATATTGTGGCATTTGCAGCCAAGTGGATGGAGATGGAAAAAATTTTGCTAAGTGAAGTATCCCAAACTCAGAGACTCAAGAGCCGAATGTTTTCTCTCATTTGTAGAAGCTAGAATATAAGCAGAAACAATTCATTAGATGACTAACCTCGCAATTACCTCAACATGTATGAATTTTACATGATCATGGGGAACTGTGCTAAGATTCCTGGGGGACATAGAGAGGGGGTAAGGAGAGGGGAAAGGAATAGAAAGGAAATCAAGGTGACCAAAGGGAGGTAGTGTGGGTGAATCTAATCCGAGGGGAACCTCCAACTTCCACGAGAAGTCCAATTAACTTGGGGCTTAAGTAAAGTGAAACATGGAACCATGGGGAACCCAAAGGGGGGAAACCATGGTCTGGTACTAGTATTGTCCTGTTCTGTCATTACACTGTTGTTCTTGATTGTTTGATGATGAACCCCTCCAAATTGTAAGACCATGTCTATCGAATAATAACAAAAAATAATAAAAGATACATTTCATGAAAAAAAAGAATTGGGGGGGAGTGGTACTGATGCCCCTGTTTTACTTTGAAATGTATCAAAACCTGAATTAATGGATGGATAGGGATGGATAGAGGCCTCCATATGTGAGAAATAAAGTTAATATTAATGAGGGATCTAAGTGGCAAGTATATGAATTTTTTTCAAATTTGCTATATATTTGAAAATTTCTTAGTATGATATTGGGGGATAAAACAAAGTTCTCACTATGTTGCTCAGTGACCTTTAGTTTCAGAGGTCAAGGATTTCTTTTTTTTTTTTTTTTAAGAGAATCAGAATATGCCCTGTATTGCTGATAAAATGTAGGATGGAAGGTGCTGCTCAGTGGGAGGGCCTGTGGGGCCGGCTCACTGGAGGGTGGCATGGGGCAGGCACTGCACCCGGTTGTAGGCTGACCTGGCTGGTGTGGCCCACCCCATCCCCAGGGCTTTGCATGTGCCAGGCATGTGCTGTGACGCTGAGCTGCATCCCAGCCCTGTTCCATATTTCATGCAGGCTTTAAAGACACCGTAACCTGAATTAAAACTTTTCATTTATTTAGAATATCCATTTCTCTAAATTTCAAGTTTTCTTTTGTCTTTTTTCATTAAGGTAATCGTTCGAGGTGGAGGACACATTTTACCCTATGACCAGCCTCTGAGATCTTTTGACATGATCAATCGATTCATCTTTGGAAGAGGATGGAAGCCTTATAATGATTGACAAACCACTACTTTCCTAAACGAGAATGTCAGCATCTTTAATCTTTGAAAAGAAAAATTCAATAACTGAAAATGTTATATGAAAAAGAAAATTACCTTTTTATATCTGCAGAATGTTTCTTATCAATAAAAATTATCCTTGGAACGAGTGAGCTTTTCATTTGGGAGTAAGATGGTTTATTACAAAAATATGTGGCTGAGTGGTAGAGCACTTGCCTGGCATGTGTGAGGACCCGGGTTCAAACCCCAGCCCCGCAAACTCAGCTAAGTATTGGAGATACAAAGGCCAGACGAAAAAATAAATAAAATTGGTTCTCTCTTGCCCTCGCTAAAAAGAACATATACATATGTATACACACACACACACACACACACACACACACACATATATATACACATATAGAATAGAAGCTAATTAATAATAAAAGCCATATTTTAGAAAAAGAAGAAGAATCCCATGATTTAATTCAGGGAATGATGGGAATGGATTCTGTGACACTGATCCAGACAGCAGAGGATGAATGAGATTCAGAGGCCTAAGCAGGAATTTCTGATCCCTCTGAAAGTAATGAAAAGTGTAATAAGGAAATCAAGTTGTAACAACATCTTGTTCTTTAACAGAAGTTTATCATCTGGTACATCTGAAGGTGCTTGGTAAATATTGCATAAGAAAAGCTGGATTATCACCCCTCGCAGGAATGGGTGAAGTTAAAACAGTTGTGGGGAAGAGATTTTTTGAATACATTGTTTTTGCATGAAAGGTAGCTTGAAATTATTTGAGATAGAAACCTTATATATAGAAGGAATGATGGACCAATTCAGGATAAGCAGGGAATCTTACACAGCAAACATACTGAAGCTGAATCAGCCTTTCTGTTTCTTTCTTTCTTTCTTTCTTTCTTTCTTTCTTTCTTTCTTTCTTTCGTTGGCTTGTACGAGGTGTACACGTTTAGCAGACAGCCTAAAGGCCACGTTACATGAGTCATTGTTAATTTGGGTCATAAATTCTCTACTTCCTTTTGCCAAACAAAGAGCAACCTAATTTTATATCAGTGTTGTAATTAAATTTTGAGATAATTTGGCACCAAAATACAGACCTGTGGAAACACACGTGGCATTAGTAATTTTCCAAGTTGACTCTCGAATCTTGGCAGTTGCCCCATCTGTGCATGCTGGGCTCATCTTGGAATTGCACAGCAGGTCTGGCCTTTCAACACCCCTTCCCTCTCATGTTACCCATCTGAGAATCAGCTCATGGAGAATTAAACTTAAAAAGTTGATAACTGTTCTTGCTGCAAATATTGAATTTGTTCTTTTAATTTCTCATTTGTGCCTGATTTCGTTCAGGGTTGTGATCTCGCCTCCAACCCCATCATATTTTTTTTAAATAAATTTTTCATTATACCTACCCATGTGCTAGGTATCTTCAAATCAAACATTCTGGTCAAATGCAGATTTTAATTATTGCAGGGAACAAATTGGATCAGGAAAGGGTGCACCCATATTTTTATGTAGCCTTGTGCAGGTTAAATTAGCTGGATTTGGTTCCACAAATATGTAATGGAAAGGGCACAGAACAAGGCTGGGGACCTGAGATTTTTTGTCTCACATGGGTCACATGCCCCTGGGTGGTTCTGGATGTCACTTCTCCATTCTAGCCTTCCAGTGTCAAAAGAGGTGGCCAGAGGAGCAGATCTCAGGGGTTCCTCAGAGGTTCAGGTAGCATATGAGATGAGACAGTTGATCCTCATTATTCATGGATTTTGTATTTGTGAGCATGGTCTACTTGTTAAAAAATTATGTGTAATCCTCAAGTCTTTAGTGGCAAAAAAATTTGAGTTGTCTAACGCACACATTCCTAGCTGAGATTAAACAAAGATAATGCTCTCCTTTTTTTGGTGGAGGGTGGGTGGGTGTAAGGGAATTGAACCCAGGGTGTTTTATCACTGAGTCACATTCTTTGTATGTGTGACAGAGTCTTGCTAAATTGCTGAGGGTCTATCTAAATTGTTGAGGCTGGCCTCAGATTTTCAATCCTCCTGTCTCAGACTCCTGAGAGTTGCTGATATTGCAGACATTCCAACACCATGTTCAGCCTCTCTGCCTTCTTTCTTAGCCCTCATCACTGTAAACAAGTGTCATTTTTAGGTTTCTTTAGTGCCACATTTTTTGCTTTCTTTGTGTGTGTTTTTAGTTACTGATTTTGTTGCCTGAAATAGGCCTAAGCATAGTACTCAAGTGATATCTAGTGTCCCTAAACACAAGAAGATTAATGTGCCTGTGAGTTAGATAAATTTATTCAGTGTAAGTTGTGCTGTTGGCCCAGAGTTCAGTGTTAATGAATCAATAATATGTATCAAATCAGTTGACTAAAATACACACACAGAAAGGTTAGGTACTCATTGATAAGAACGCTGTGACCAGAGGCTGGAAGAAACTTAATCCTCTGTTTCTCCTAGGGGCAATGGTTCAAAGTTTGCTAACTCAATGTTTTCAGAGAAGTTACAGAGTATCGTGCCCAGGAGCAAAGAGAATCGATTGTATTTTCAGAGTTTTTAACATTGGGACTGGCACAAAATAATAGCTCAATCCGTGGGAACCACAAATCAATTGGTTTTATCATCTCCCTGCCCCAGAACCTGAGACAGGAGTGTTGGGGTGGGGGTCCAACTTGCCAAGCTTTCTCGGAACAGCTTTCCCCAAGAAGAGTCCATGGAAACTGAATCTGCCCGTATTTTACTATAAAAAAAAAAAAAAGAAGGAAAAGATAGGACGAAAAATGGAGGGAAGGAGAGTTCCAAGACTGAAGAAAAGTGAAAATTTTAAACGGAACCCAAGAGTCCTTTGTGCAAGGAATCTCCAAAGGGGTACACACCCTTTACGAGATGTTCAAGACAATCCACTGGTGTCCAAGGAGAAAATTCTAGTATGTCTGTTGATATTTTGTTTCATTTCAGAAAGATAACACAGTAAGCTTTACTGATACTTAGTACTGAATGGTCACCATGCCCCTGTCTGACAAGAGACGGTCCAGACGTGTCCATGGGAAACAGTGGGAGTTGTGTGGAGGAGGGGGCCGCAGAAGCATCCTCATTAGAGGTCATTCATAGTTCTGGGCCCAGCCTGTGGCCAAGAACTGCAATTTATCTTCTCAGAGATTCTGAGACTTCATAAAATCAAACCCCTCCCATAAAATCACACCCCTTTGTAACACTGCGCCTCGGTGGGGAACGTCACACCGCGTGTGGCACCACCCTGGTATTCCACCTTGGTGCGCTTCATGGAGCTGCGGGCCTGGGAAGAGCCGTGCCTTCCTTCTTCAACAAAGACGAGCTTTACAGGTACACTGTCATCTGCCGTCTCGGCAAGTGTGTATTGTTAGTGCGCTGCCTGGCACACTAACTAGTGTGCTTCCCTAAAGGCTGAGCATACAAGTGGTGCTTTCACAATTAGAAAGGTAAAGGTTAAAAATAAATTGAATCTATGGCAAGAGCAATTTGAAACAGATGTTTGGAAGTGTTTCCATCTTACTGTGTGCACATTGCAAAAACAAAATCAACCCTTAAAATCCAAGAAATACCAACAGAAGTCTTTGCATAAAAGGCAGAGAGGAGGCTGAGGAACCAGTTTGGGGAGTGAGTTTGTGCAGCTCACCTACCCAGGCATTTCTTCCATTCGGAACTGCAGGGCTCTGTGAAGAGTCCTCTTCAGTTTTGATGAACTTTGAAACCAAGCCTCAAAGTAAACTGAACATATAACCGATGTTCAAGTGCTGTGTTACCAAATGACAAACCAAGATTTTCCACAATTGGCAGAGCGTATTCAACACATTGATTCTCTTAAAGACATGAATATTAACACTTTAGAAAGCAAAAATAGTTGGTATCATTAAAAGTCAAATGAGAATTTTTAAAATGGAGTATTTAAGGGGGCTGGAGTGGTGGCTCAGCAGTATCACACTCACCTGGCATGCAAGAGGATATGGGTTCGAGTCCCAGCACCACATACACAATTAAGTGTCAGAGCAATGAAAACTAGGTGAAAAACTAAATAAAGTTGATTCTCTCTCTCTCTCCTCTTAAAAAAAAAAGAAAAAATTGGGTATTTAAACATTCATCTTTATCCTTTTATAGTTCCCACTTTTATTAAAATGTTATAAAGTACATAGGTTTGTATAATAGTGGCTTCATTATACTTTGTAATTATACATCTTTTAAGTATGTGTTCAGCTTTTTTTGTTTGTTTGTTTGCATTACTGGGCAAGCACTCTACCACTGAGCTACAACCCCCAGCAGCACCTCTGTCTCTCTCTCTCTCTCTCTCTCTTTCTCTTTGTACCGGGGATTGAACCCAGAGGCACTCTACCACTGAGCTACATCCCCAACCCATTTTTAAGTTTTGAGACAAGGTCTCTAAGTTGCTGAGCAGGCCTTAAACTCGTGATCCTCCTTCCTCAACCTGCAGTAAGTAGCTAGGATTACAGACTTGTGCCACGGCGCTAAGCTAGCAATCTCAGTGATGGGTTTGATAGCAAAAAGTTTGGAGACCATTGCTTGAGCGAACAGAAAAACTCTAATTCAAAAGTAGTCTTAAAACTTGTACCAATTCCATTGCATTTTTAAGAAGGCATCTCATAAGGAGGAAGAGAGGAAGAAGGAAAGAGAGTAGCTGTACCATGTGCTTTATTTTGAAAGTTGTGCCAAACTCTGGAAATTTTAGAGGCTGTACCCCCTCTGTCCAAGAGGAGCTGATACACATTTGAATTGTGATTCTCTGGTAAGTACTAAGAATTAATTATTATTAATTATTCATTTGTGGAGGTTCCCAAATTATCTTTTCTTATGTCACCAAATACATGACAAATATGACCAGAAACCGTGTTCTGAGCTCTAGCAACAGTTGCTTGACTTAAACCCTGATTTACAGAAGGTGCAGCCTCCCTTCTTTCTTTCTGTGATTAATAAGACCCTTACTCTTCCAGGGTCCGATGACACAGGAGCAGTGACTGTGTCACGTTTATGCCATTTAAGCCCCCAGCCCTAAGCTCAGAGTCCATCTCGCTCCTCCTGCTGGTCCCACTAGGGAACCCCCTCTGGCCCACAAGGCCGGCTGCAAAGTGACAGAGGCGGCGGCTTGGACTGTCACGTGAGGAGTCTGTGCCCTGGGATGACAGACAGCTACCTGCACAGATGTGTTTACTTTTTCTTGCATATTGTAATGGTTCTTGCTATTAAAATTCTGAAGATCTGAAAAGCATTCAGAAAACAAATCTGAAAGCAATTAATTTTGTTGCCCCTAAGACAGCGAGCCTAGGAATTAAAAGCAGACTGCTGTGATTTATATCTGCTGAAACCCAAGGAAAGACATCTGTTCAACCATTTTAAAGGGATTTTTGGCAGCGTCGGGAATGTGATGTGGGGCTGGGTGCATTCCCTTGGGCTCAGGACTGTGGCTGTGCTTAAACTGATTTCCCAAGAAACTTCCTTGCATCGAGCCCGATCTTGGGGGCAAATATTAATCTTTTTCTTAGATCTTTAATTTTCAAGTTGCAAAAGTAAGAACTGTTCACTGCAGAACAATAAGAACTTCCACTTATCAACCAACCCTCACACCACGCCTAGCGGTGGCCACTAACACATCCCTGAGCCATCAAGACGGAACCAAATCCGGGAGAGACAGTGACCACCACTAAAGAAAAGCATGTGCTGCTACCAGAAGAAAGAGGGCCCGGATCCCAGGCAGCCAAAAGGAAAAAGAAAAAAAAAATGTCCACCCCATGCAGATGTCAAAGTTCAGCAGAAAGATTAAAGCCAGCTTTGAACTTGCTGTGCAGCGAGGATACTCACTGGCAATTTCCCCAACTTCCCAGTGAATATTTGCAATCAAAACTCACAGGTACGTCCGAACACTCCTGATGATAATTTACATTTTCATAGATGAATCAAAAGGGGGTGGGGGCAAATGAAGTTCCTGAGAGGGCTGCAGGAGAAGCAGGACGTTGTGTATGGAAAATAGGAAACCCAAGATTCCCACTTCTGTCAGTCTGTGGACAGAAACTCCTCAGGACCTCTGGTGCTATCATGCTAACCCCCTCACATCACGATGTGCCACAGTCAACTTTCTAGGTGACAGGACCTCTTCTGGGTGCTAAAGACACAGACAAATCCAACCTACGCCCCCACCCTTGAGCCCTCTGGGTGGAGAGGGCTGTGTGGGGACAGGAGGGACCATGGCATAAAGAACTGCAATCCCAGCTCACTGCACGTGGTAGCAGAGGGAGCTCCAAAGTAAGTTGAAAGCCGAGAAGGGGTGAGTGCTCCCAGCTAAGCACCCCACCCGTGTGCAGGGATGGGAGGCTCTGAGCACCCCTCCGTCTGCCTTCTCTCCTCTTGTTTTTCTCCTTCCTCTCCAACTGTTCAATTATTTTGTTACAAGCTCCGGATTCACACACGCTTGCCTGAACTTCTGCAATGGAGGGAGTAGAGGGGTCACTTTCACACTGCGCTGATTGGAGTAAATGCCCAAGGGCCACACTTCCGTTCTGCCACCTGGTCTCAGTGGAGTCAGGGAAAGATCTAGAAGGCTTCCCACAAGTCCATCCATCAAGTGGCCTTGGTGTCGTGTGAAATGGCATTTCTTTAGTAAACTCCTCACATGCTGGACAGCCACACACTGGGACAGGCTGTCCTTTACCAGTGTCCCTTTTCCCCTAGGAAGAGAAATGTTACTTTAAGGAGGACATTTGGAAATGGTTCCCTAGTGTGACTCACTGGAGTGAAATGTCAGAGGCTTTGGGGTGAAAATAAACAAAAGTGAGAATAATAATGTAGCTTCTATCAGACAAGGTTTGAGTGGTGTTGCACTGCGATTCTGAAGCTGGTCTTGGACAGGATGGAGGGAGTGGTGGGGACGGAGTTTTGCTCATTCAAATGATGTGGTCAGTTCAGAGTGAAATTTCAGCAGGGTGCTTTTCCCTTGGCAAGGCTGTTGGGGGGCAGGGGAAATGGGATCTCTAATACGTCACTGCTCCCTCAGACGATTGCCTCTGTCCCTGAAAGACCTTCATATTTGTCAGGCTGGAACCTTGGAATAGGTCCCTGAGAGTTCTGATTTCTTATGTAATGAGAAACAGAATCCTCTTTCAGTCCCATAAGTGAACCAAACTCCGTGGAGTTTTGCTTCTGTGCTGAAGAGAAAACAGAAGAAGTCCAGTGGGCATGTGATTCTGAACCCCAGTTTCAAATTGGCTACTATTTCCACTTCTTCACCGGATTTTTCTTTTTCTCTATTTGGACTGTAATAAAATAAAAGAGTTGATAGTCACATATTCAATTTAGAAGCATCTCAAGGAAGAGAAAAAGTGTTCAGTAATCTGTTATTAGGACAGGTTTGGTTATGAAGATCAAAACCAGGTGGTTTAAAACTGCCAGCATCAACACTTCCAGGGGAAAGTCTTTTTTTTTTTTAAATTTAATAATTTTCCCTTTTTATTTTATTTTTTGACTATTTATACATTTTATTTTTTATTCACTTTTTATTCATTAAAGATAGTCTTACACTTAGGATGGAATCATTGTCATACAATCAAGAACAAATGTATAATGACAGAGCAAGCCAAGGCTGATGCTGTTCTATGGCTCCCCACCTCGGGTTCCCCATGGTTCCATGTTTCCCCCTACTTAACCCCTGTGTTAATTGGACTTCTCATGGAAGTCAAAGGTTCCCCACTGAGTTGATTCCCCCTTGCTCCCTCCCTCCAGCCGCCTTGATATCCTTCCTATTCCCTCCTGAGAGGAGTCTCTTACTAAAGAAAATGCAGGGAGACTAAGCACGCAGGGAGGCGTGTGTTATCCTTTCTTACTTCCTACTCCATCCAAGCAAATCTCCACATTACCAACGGCAGGCAGCCTCCACGGAAAAGGAGAGATGAGAATCTAGAGGGACAAGGAAGGTGTGGAAACCTCGGGAAGAGCCAGAGAAGGCGGATGGAGATGGGCCTTGGGCACCTGGCCAGTGCTCAGCGCCCTCCCCAGGGAGAGTGGTAAGTCTGGGTCACCTCCCTTCCTCATCAGAAAGCCCACCAGCCACCTTTAAAGCCCCAAGCGCTGCTGGTCTCTGTGATGAGCTGTCCCCACTACCCACAGCTGCCAAGAAAACCAAGCAACCTTTGTTTGGAGTGGAGGACAAGCAAAGACGAACTTCTCTGGGGACTGAAGTCAACACCAGGAAACTTGCCATGGAGGATGGGAACACTGGCAGTGAAGAGTTGACACTTTCTGCCACAGGTAGCATGGTGAGGGATTCGGGCATCACAAACACAATTCCAAACAGCACATTCCTAGTGACCGGCACAGCAATAAGCAAGGAAGTATGAATTTTCTAGTGAAAACCAACTTAACGTCTGCCTTCAATTCAACTAGATCCGTGACTCCAAGGCTGTTCTCACCTCTGCCTGCACAGATCTCGCAGTGCCACAATACAAAGACACTATTTACTGGAGAGACAACTTGAGGTAGCAGGAGTCTGCTCTTTTGCTCCTCGGCAACTGACACATTTTATGGTCAGCTATGCAGCTGCTTCAAACGGTGCTCACTCTCTGGCTCCAAGGTGGCCTCTTGGAGCCCCCTTTTCTCTCAGCAAGTGGCCTTGTCTTTGAGGAGCCCAAAGCCAGCCACACCAGTTTCCCTTGCCGCAGCGTCATGACCCGTTTTCTCTCCTGGTCACGGAACAGCCCTGACCGCTCTTCTGAGCTCCCTGCCGGCAGCTCTAGCTGTCCTGATGGGAACTCAGATTCAGCAGCCTCCCTTGGTTTTGCCCCATCTGGTACGTATGTGCCCATTTCCCCAATCGCCATCCTTCTGCCCTTCTTCTACACTCGACCAGGCCAAACTCTGTTCTCCTTCACCCACGCCTTTGGCACCCTCTTCTCCTCTGGCCTCTACACTCTAGGCCACTGCATACTCGAAGTTCTCCCTGCTTCTAGCCTTTCACCGGCTGCCCCTCGAAGCCATCCTAGACAGTGCTGCTGTTTCATTTCTATTGCACAACTCAGCACTACACTCTCTCTGGTCACAAGTGCTAACAGATGACATCAAAACCCCTGGCTCTGAAGAACCACCACAAACTGGCTCCTGATGACCTTTCTTGGTTTCTTTTTGTACAGCTTAAATACATCCAGTCAGATGAGATTTACCTGCACTCACACCCACCTTTCTTCATACCTCTGTCTATTCATCATGACTACCCAATGAACTGGGCATAGCGGTGAATGTCTGTGATCCCAGCAACTTGGGAGGCTGGGGCAGGAGGATCACAAGCTCAAAGTCAGCCTCAGCAACTTGGTGAGCCCCTCAGCAACTTAGTGAGACCCTGTCTCAAAATAAAATTTCAAAAAAAGGGCTGGGCATGTGGCTCAGTGGTTAAGTGACCCTGGGTTCAATCCCTGGTACCCAAAAATAAATAAATAAAAATAAATAAATAAGTAACACCATTCAGTCTTCCGCCTTCCAAGGTTGCTCTACACACTCCCGACGGTGTGATGTCACTTTCTTCTGTGCACCCTCTGTCTCACTCCTGGAACACACACTCCTGATTTCCATCAGAGTTGTTTGAAGTGTTCCTTTGTCTTTCCCCATTCAAGCAGGTAGCCAACCCAGTTCAGGACTCGGAGTCCCAGCGACAGGGAGGTGAGAAGCAGAAGGATTCTGAGAGCATTTCTGACTTTTGTTTTCCAAACATCAGAGGTCCAAGGGGAGGATAAGGTTTGAGGAATCAGAACAGCTTGGAAAAACAGACGAGGAATGAAAGACGTGAAGGTAATTCCCCCAGCAGAGCAAAATCTGTGGATTTTGCTTCCTGGCAGGGGCCAGGATGAGGTCAGAGCTCAGAGAGCAAGAGCTTCCAGGTGGGGCATCTGGGGAGCGGAGCCTCAGCACTGAGGCTTTCAGCCTGTCTAGAGGCAGTAGAAGGCCACCACGTGAGGGACCATGAGGACAGTTGTAGTGCAAAAGACTCAGTAGCAGGGGACCCTCCCCAAAGTCCCTGACCCTGACACAACTCTGGGTGGGTGGGAGGGGAGGAATAACCGAGATGACAGTCCCCACTTGCCCAGTGTGTTAACCAGCTTTTCATCACTGTCACCAGACTACTGACAGGAACAACTTCGAGGAGGAAAGATTAATTTTTGATGCATGGTTTCAGAGGATTCAGTCCATTCTTGGCCAGCTGGGCTTCAGGTAAAGCAGAATATCAGGGCAGAACAGCATGGCAGAAGGGCATAGTGGAGGAAGGCTGGTCAGCCAGGAAAGGGAAAGAGAGATGGGGAGGAAGGAGGCTGGCGGGGGGATCGTGCCTCCAGGAACAGTCCCTCCAACCAGGTTACCTCCCAGTAGTCCATCCAGCTGTCAGTGAATTAATCCGCAAAATGAATTAACGAGGTCAGAGCCCTCACGTTCCAATCACTTCCTTAAAGCCCCTCTCTGGACCTTGCTGCATTGGGGACCAATGCCTTCAACACATGGGCCTTTGGGGATGTTCCAGATCCAAACTACAGCACCCAGCACAGTGGGAACCCCAAATTTTAAAGAAAATTATTATAGAAAAGAGATAAGCCATATTCTTATCACTTGAATTTGTAGATTGCTATTCATCCCTGTTATTTTTAATACACAATTCACAACTGTTCCCTTGAGGAAGGGAAACTGATATCAACTTGAGAATGTTTACTGAGTGCTTACTATATGCAGGGCACTGTTCTAGATGATAGAGATATAGCAATAAACAGGACAACAAAGACCCCTCTTCAAAGACATCACATTTTGTGGGAGGTCAGTATTCAACTATGTACAATCCTTGGATATTGATAAGTGTGTTATAAAAATCTAAGCAGGTGACTGGAATAAAGGAAGAGCGGTCAGGAGAGGCTTTCTGGCATTTGGCATCTGAGCAGAGCCTGAAGGAAGGGAAGTGATGATTCTTGCTTGTCCTGGGGACACATCACAGGCCTTGCAGGACCAGTGGGGGTCCAGGCCCTGAGACAGGAATAAAGCTTCACGGTTGGGTAAGAGGAGAGCAATGGCTGGGTGGTCAGAGCCATGAGAGGTGGATCTGCTCCCTCCCACTGGCAGAATGCCAAACACACAGTAGGTCCTCAGGGAATATTTATTGAATAGAGGATTGTATTAGTCAGCATCTCCCTGCCTTGATACCTGAAGAAAAACAACCTACAGGAGGAAAGATTTATTTCAGCTCATGGTTTCAGAGATTGAGTCCATGGTCTGTTAGCTCCATGGCAATGGGCCTGAGATGAGGCAGAACATCATGGCGGACGAGAACCACCTACCTTGTGGAAGCAGAGGGAGAGAGAAAGAGGAAGGCACTGGGGACAAACTAGTCCTCAAGGGCGCACTCCCAAGAACCCACTCCTTTCAACTAGGTCCCACCTCCTACAGTTTTCAGCACCTTCCAAAAGTCCATTATATCATGAATTCACAAATGGCTTAATCCACTCATGAGATTAAAGCCCATGATCCAATCACCTTCTCTGAACACTACTACACTGGGGACCAGAACTTCAAAGACAGAATCAATTTTATTTAGTCTTACATGTGGCTCTTGTTGCTCAGACACTTCGTTGTGTATGTGGTGCTGGGGTTCAAACCCATGATCCTTGCGCAGGCCAGGCGAGCGCCAATACCTGCCGAGCCACTGCTCCAGCCCCTAATATCATCTTTTTTATTCATTGAAATTCTGTTTCTAATGGGCTCCAGCAACTTGGGCAAAGTGATTATGAGGCAATTGACTCTTTCAGGGGCCACAAAAGGTGCTCAGAAGTCATTGGGTTTTATGAGGAAGGTAACTTACGGGCCACCAAGCCCCGTAGGCCAAGACCAAGTGATAGTGTGCGGGCCCACCTGGCCCCTTCTGGCCCCTTGCTACAGAGTGCCACAGTCTTGTCTGTAGTTCAGGGAAAAACCTCACTCTCCTCTCTTTTTGGGATGAGGCATTGGAACATTTCTACCCCACCCTGGCTATATCCGCACCCAAGCCTCTGCTTTTACCCTCCCATCTGCCTCCCAGTTGTTGCCAATTCTATGGGCAAATGACTCGACTTGGTTCAGCATCTACAACTTGTGCCTATTTAAAGGTGCAGACAAAATGAAACAGCTCAAGCCAAGTAAAACCATCTATGAGTACAATCACAATTTTGAAAAAATAAAATGTATTTATTTTCAATGCCTAATTAAGAGTATATCTCTTCAAAAACGAAAATAAATTTGTGGGGCTGGAGCCGTGACTTAGCAGTTATGGCACTTACCTGTCATGTGCGAGGAATGGGTTCACACCCCAGCACCACATACACAACAAAATGTCAGAGCAATGAAAACCACATGAAAAACCGAATAAAACTGATTATCTCTGTTTCTCTCTCTCTTTCTCACTGTCCCTCTCTCTTTACAAGGAAAAAAGAAAGAAAAGAAAATTAACATGTTTCCTGGGTTTAAAAAAAAATCAGAAAAGACAAGAAATCAGACAGCAAGTCTAAGCTCTTCTCTGCTGTGTCTTCCTGTCCTTCCTTCTTTGAGGACAGTGTTCTGAAAAAATGCGGGGCCTGAGCTCAGTGCCCTCTTCGCCCCAGGAGGGAAAGAAGAGTGTGCTCATGGCCCAAAGGGAAGGTTCTGTTAAGTGCTTTTGGAGTACATGCAAATTTTACAGGTGAACCAACATTTTTATGGTCTGAAGATGTTTTTGGCCATGTTGAAGCCGCTTTTGCCCATGAGCAATAAATGAATTTATTCAAGACTTGAATTACTGAAAGGAAAACAAACCTGAGGCAGGACAAAACTAATGTGAAATTTAAGGGGGAAAAAAAAAACCCACCACCACTAACAAACAATCTTCAGTTTGGCTGAGATAATTGGACCCAGATGGAAAATGGATCCCAGGTGCCCAGGTGGGTGGGGCATCTGAGGACAGAAGCAGCTTCCTCTTAGCAGGCACAGCCCAGAATGCCCAAACCACTTGCTAAGCAGAGAAGTATTTCCTTCCTTCCTTTCTTTTCTTGTTTCTCCTCTACCTCCTGACTTTTCTTGTCTTTCTTTCCAAGGGATAATGGTGACCTTCCATGTTGGAACTTTTCCAAATGAAGAAGGCTCAGTGTGACCGGACTGGAGGCTAAGACTGAGGGGTGGGGCAGGTAGGATCGCAGGACTGTGGCCGTCTAGGATAGTAGACATGATTTGTCATCACACTCTCCAAACTCTGGATTTCAAGATAAGACTTCCATCCCCAAGATAATAAAAGGTTCATTCAGCCGCCTCTGTGGTTGTCTTACAATCAGTTCCTGAAGGGTTACTGGATGCTTTGAGCTTAAGCAGACCCACACATAACCTCAAGTCTAATTCCATCATGGGGCTTCTAATGCCATCCCTGAGTGCCTCTGGCAACAAAGTCATTTTCAATTGCTAATATCCTTTCCCTTCTATGCTCATCCTGCCAGAATCGTTTACTGCTCTGTGTCTGAATCTCCCCAGAAAAGAATTATTTTTCCCTTCAGCAAGATGGTTTCCAGAAAACAACTTTCATGGAACAAATGAATGTAAAAGTTCTGTTCATTACAGTCAGTACCACGGTGGAAACATTCAGGGATCTTGGTACTGCGGAAAGAAAAGAATGTCGCAGAAATTCTTTGCGTAGTATTTTCTCGTTTCGTTTTTATCACGCTGGTGGCTACACCCATTTAGTGAAGAACACTGGTTAATTCTTGATATCAACAACTTGGTAATGTTTTAATTCAACCCAGAAACCTTTAAGAAAAGTGACATGAGTTCCGAGAGAACAGCACCTTCTGACTATTTTGTTGAGTCTTGCATCCACAGCTCCTGAGAAATGGCTTTTCGCAAATACTGGTTCATACTTATTGTCAAACTGTTTTATAATGGGAAACTGCTAGTTTGGCCATCTTTTGAATTTTGGGGTGTTTTGTGTGAAACAGACTTGCTTATCCATCTTTGAGATAAGGAAAACTTGGATCTTGTTCTGCTCTTAGGAAGCAACAGAATCTTTAAAATAGATTTTAAAAAAAATCTAGTTTGCTTTAAATTTGCAAGCTCCCACTACCTGTTTAGAAAGTCGACCCTTTCTCTCATTACAAATAAAAGTTCCATTTTGTGGCTTAGCCGTGCTCAAGGACGCCTCTGTCAGAGGCAAGCTGAGACCTGCTGGCAATCACACAGAGATTGCTCCCCTTTCTAAGGCTGGGAAGAAGATTCTAGATTTTGAGGGAGGGTGTAACAAATAGATGTACTAAGATGGACTAATCACAATTCTTTCCTCTTTGGGTAAAAAAAAGGTGTTTTATTCTGAAAAATACTCCATATTGTTTTATTTTCATTGGTCTCAGCTACTCGAGCTAATGACTGAGAGCTGAGGAAATGCATTTTTTCCAATCTCTGCTTTTCCTAGCTAGAAAAAAAGCTGATTGAATAGCTTAGAAGTCCAACAACCATTGGCCCCATTCCAGATAAACCCAGGCAGTAATTCTTAAGTGACTTTTAAAATCCTTTTCTCATTTATAATGAAAATATATAAAGTAAGATCCAGACTGGCATATGACCTTTTCCCAGAAAGAAAAGTCTGTCCCGAATCTGTTGATAGCTACAGAGAAAGCCACAGACACTCCAGCAGCAGAGGTGGGCTGGGATGAAAGGAGAACGGAATCCTTTGAACAAAATTCAGATGGAGACCTGTGAGTTTTCTTTGAATCTGAGCATAGCAGATCTGTATCAGCAAAATGTAAAATTAATTTGTAATCATATCAAATCTGGAGCTTCTAAGCATTCCTTCTTGCATGTGGAATTCCAGTAAAGAAGGAAGCATCCATATTGAGAAATCTCTAGCGCACTAGCGAGGATGTGGGGATGGATTTCATATTCCTTCTGTCTTGAGAGTTTTAAAACCAACTTTTGTTAAAGGTGTATATAAGCAAACTCACCTGTGGAGGTGGTTTCTTAGAAGAGAGCAAACCTATGTTACCATTTATCATACATAATTGTTATTTCATGTATTAAATATTCAGCAATAACAACTTTAAGGGTATTGGAAATTAAAATAAATGGTGCATGTGACTATTATTGAAATATAAATTTTCCTTTTCTTGCTTACTTACTTTTTCAATGGAGTATCTGGAAATACAATCCACGCACATCTTCTAGGATTTAGCACCACAGACAGGAAATGTGATTTAACAGCATTAGGCTGCTCAAGTTAAATGGATTTGGCTATTGATTTCTTACCAGCATTATCTGATTATCAGAAAGGTATTTTGTTAATGTGGCAAACGAGCAGACTGACAGTGTAACAGCATTACCACCTAAAGTAGCTTTGGTTTTCAATTTTAATCAGAATTTTTATACCATAGCAGCAGTCTGGATTTGCCAAGGATTTATGCCTTAAAAGGATTATGTTGAAGATTATAGAAGTTGAATCCTTCTGGAACAAGGCTGGATATTCATCTCAGGAATGCAGCACCAAATGCCTATTGGCCAAGATGCTTGTGAGTGTTTAGGATTCCTGTCACTCTCTGAGTTGCTATGACAGTGTAGACCCACAGAGGAGAAATGCTCTGAAGGGGAAGGCCGACTGAAAGCTGGCATGGTGACTGTCCACAGGACCCAGACTTGCCCAGTTCAGAAGATTCCAGCAAGTCCGAGAGCTGGAAATGGGATGACAGTATCAGCCGAACAACTAGAATTTGAGAAGAAAGCAAAAATACCACTTAATTAAAGAACACAAATCAGAACACAGAGTTGGGAGGTGGGATCAGCACAGAGCTGAAAAGGCATCCCTTCTCTATCGAGCGGAATGTCATTGACTGAGAGGGGACAGGCAGCCTCGGGGGACAGAGGGCATCATGCTGGTCTGGACAGTCCTCCAACACTAGGTGACCAAGCAGACTTGCTACACTGCCCACAAATCATTTAAAATATTTTATAATTAAAGAAAAATTGTCTAAAGAGCAATGGCCCATGAAAGGGACATGAAATAAGCCCAATAATCAAAGTGGAATTCTATCGGAGCTACTCCCCTTCATGGAAGTGTTGGCAGGGCTGTTAGCCCCTCCAGCCAGAGAGAACCCAAGCCTGGTTTACACGAAGGCAGGGCTGGGGGCGCGGGTCCACACAGACTGCCAGTCAGAAGATACATTCAATGACATTAGTCTCAGTGGGAAGAGGTACCACATCCCCACCATCCCCTCATATGCTTACATATTCAAATGATGACAAAATTAAGCCCCAAGTTGCTTCCAATTTACTTATAAGCGATAAAGCAGGACATGCATGGACAATATTGTAGAACATTTATTAAGCAATAAATAACCAGCTGCAGATGGAAGCTCTCTGGATTCCACAGTCTAGTTTAATCCTATTTGAGCCATTTGGATCCCTGCGTAAGAGCTTTGGTGTGTGTAATTCCAAATGCAGAAAGACACAAACATTGCCAAGTAAATGCCTTAACAATACTTTCCTAAAATGGAAGTATACTTATTGCTTTTACCAATGAAGAGAAGATAAAAAGCAACCTAAATATCCAGGAACTGAATCTTCTCGTATAAACATGATGCATTCTAAAAAAAAAACAAAAAGCCTTGAGAATAAGGGCTACACCACTATGTACTGATGTACTGAGATGGAATGATCTCTGTATCATTCAATAACCAAATGAATAAAAGAGGACACCGTTTTATATATTTAAATCAGAGAAGAATGTAATGCAGGGAACTGGTTTAAAAAATTACTGCAAGGGCTGAGAAGTAAATAAAGCTTGGGGCTGCTACCCAAAGACTTAGAAGATGCCACTGTTCTTCGGCTGGATCCCAGGAACAGACACTCAGTGCTAATGCTGCTAAAACCATCCCCAGGCTGCTGGACCCTGTAGTATATACAGTCCAGCCCAGCTGCATGGCCCTGTGCCCATTGCCAGAGGAGGGAAAACTGGCTATCCTCTTCCTCCCACACTGGAGCTTCCTATTACAATAGTCTAACGTGAAATCGGCCGAGTGAGTTGGGAAAAGGGGTGGAGAATGTCTGGAAGGGTGGATTTAGACTTAGAACCGGGAGACACGATCCATCCATCCTTTCGGTCCTCAGTCTCTCCACATTCTCTCGTACCCATCTGATAATAACAATATCTTATTTCCACCAAACATGGCAACTGTATTCCTTACGCAGATAAATCCAGGTTCACTCCTTCTCCAAGCAGCGGGGACCCAGAGTGGCCCTTATAAGGAGGCAGCCTCAGCTACTGGACACATCTCAGGGTGATGTCAGTTTCTCTTCTCTTTAAGTCACCATAACATCTTGGACATTCCGTAACCCGAAGGAAAGTTAACCATCAATGACACTTAGTGTACATGGTAAGCAAAGAAAACGTGTAAGCAGCTGCAGTTCTTGTGTTGATAACTGTAATACGCTGATTGATAACGGCAATAATTGAATAATAACAGATAATGAACTTCTTCGAATGCCCATTCCAAGCTCCCTTCGCCTTCAGGCAGCATCTCAGTTGTCTGGGGGTTCTTCACTCAATAACAGGATGACTTCAACCCTCATTTCCAAAGAGTCTGAATCTTTGGTCTTTTGTAGCCTTGCAGGTTGCAACATCGTGCCAATAACTTTCGCTCCTGGGTATGGAAGTGCTAAGAGACACCCAGAAGAATCTCAGGTCTAGACATAGTCCTCCTGTCCTCATTGTGGGTCACAGCAATCAAATTACTTCCCGGTAATTCAGATCAATTACCCCAGTTAGAAAAGTAACTCCTTTCTTTGCCTGCTGATTCAGTGGCATGAGAAACCCGAAATGGGCAGATGGCAGAATCAACTTCTATTTCGGTGGAACAATGCTGTGTTCCCTAAAGGAACCATGTTCTCCATGGAATCAAGAGCTCTGAACCAAGCTTTGGAGAAGGAAGACAAATACCTTATAAGTGACCTTCGGGGTGTAATAGTGAGGGTAGCCATCCACACGATGAGCTCAGTGTTCCCTTACCTCTTTCTTGATTTGGGCTGTAATGCTTCCACAGCTCACATATACTTGATGCTTCCAAACTGCAAGGGACAACTTTGAAGCAAGTCTCAATGCATTCTTCCTCTGTCAACCCCAAGAGGTTATAGATGTGGACTGAGGGAGAATCAATACAGCAGCAAGAGCAGGAGCAGTGGGAGTCAGAGGCAGCTGCTCATGAAACTCATTGTGCCTTAAGGGCGTTACTCAAACCCAGTCTGGCATATACTATTTATACCAGATGGTGAATTTTTGCTGGGCATGCCCAGCTTTCTGGCTTGGCAGATCAGGTTATTCGTCATCTGAGAAGGCAGCATAGGCTGAGTAAGAAATCACCCCCAAACTCCACAACCAGTATTCACTCTCACATGGTTTCTGAGAGCCAGGGATCTGGAACAATTTAGCCAGAAGGATCTGGCTCAGGTTCTTTCACAAGGCTGCAGCTGTTAGCAAGGGCCACAGTAGCCCAAGCCTGCACTAGACATGCTGAAGGCCAGTGATTCTCAAATGGCCATTTGGATGTCCAGAAAATATCTGGCCATGTCTAGAGACATTTTGATGTCACAACTCAGGGGAGTCGTGCTGCTAGTAGACAGAGACCAGGGATCTTCGTTTGTTTTCTGTTGCTAATAACACAATAATATCACAGGCTGGGGACATTATAATGAAAAGTTTGTTTTGGCTTCTCGTTTTGATCCAGGGTTGAAGGCTCACATCTGTTGATGGCCTTCTTACTAGCAGAGTCCTGAGGCTTGATAAGAGACAGGCAGCAAGAGAAAGACCTAGCCAAACCGCCTTCTGTAGCAGACCTGCTCCCAGGATCAGCCATTAATTGGGTGAATGCAGAGCCCTAATCATCTCTTCAAGGTACTGTAGCCTGTCTCACCTCTTACTATCTCATAAAGAGGATTAGATTTCAACAAGAGGTTCAGAGGGGACAAACTGTATTCAAACAATGGCATCAAATGGCTACTAAAAGGGGTGGAGCAGTGGCTCAGCAGTTACAGTGCTTGCCCGGCATGCATGAGCACGTGGTTTCAAACTCCAGCACCACATACACAACAAAGTGTCGGAGCAATGGGAGCAACAAAAAACAAATAAACAAACAAAAAAAAAAACTAAATAAAATCGATTCTCTCTCTCTCTCTCACTGTCCCTCTCTCTCTTATAAAAAAAGCTACTAAATATGATTTGCACAGGATGGACCCCATGACAAAGAATTAACTGTTCCACAAATGTCAATAGTGCTAAAGTTAAGGACCCTGCTATTGGGTGTTCTTTTGCTCTGGCCCACACACAAAACTTGCAGCCTATTGGGTTACTCAAATTGCTGCTCTGAAGGGCTGGAGTGGTGGCTCTGCGGTTACAGCGCTTGCCTGGCATGTGTGAGTATACGAGTTCAAACCCCAGCACCACGTACTCAACAAAGTCTCCGAGCAACCAAAGCCACATGAAAAATTAAATAGAAATTTATTCTCTCTCTATCTCACACACACACTCTCTCCCTCTCTCTTTAAGAGAAAAAAATGCTGGGGCTGGAGCGGTGGCTCAGCAGTTTCAGCACTTGTCTGGCAGGCACAAGGACCCGGGTTCAAACCCCAGCAGCACATACACAACTAAGTGTTGGAGCAACTAAGGCCATGTGAAAAACTAAATAAAGATGTTTCTCTCTTTCTCTGCCTCTCTCACTATCCCTCTCTCTTTAAAAAAAAAATGCTGCTCTGAAAAGTATACTCTAACAGGGTGGGTGTTATCTCAAAAAATCAAAAGCGGTCCAAAACCTGGAAGCTTTTTCTTAGTGAGAGGTGCTGTGAAGTACAGCCATTTGTCTCTCACTTTGGAAGGAAAAGGCACATTCTCCAGACCACTGGATCCCTAGAAATGTCACCAAGGCAACAGGCCTTTGAATCTTCCTTGGGAATTACCTTCCGCCCTTTGGCATGTATGTGTCTTAAAGAGGGATCTACAACATTTGCAACTCGCTGCCCACCATGTGCATAAGCCAGCATGGCAGCACGATGTTCTGCAGACTATTAAGATGGTCGAGGTCCCTATGGACTAGATCTTGTCCGAGGGCAGCAGAGATGACACTGGCCACTGGTAAGAGAGGGAGCTCTTTTGCCAATCCTCCTACAGACTGAGAGGAAACTCCTGCTGGAGATTTTTGCCAATTCAGTATTAAGAAAAATAAAGCATCCTACAAATCACTAACTGCATACCAAGTGCCAAGAGCTCTGGTGTATTATCCAACAGAGGAGACCACATCTGGTCTAGCATATGATTAATGTTGTAAGAATCCACAGTCATTCTGCAACAACCATCTTGCTCCCACACATGCCAAAGAGAGGAGTTAAATGAGGATATAAAGTAGAACAACTCCTATATCGCACAAAAGTTAGATGGAAATACCGATATCTACAGTTCCCCAGGGGTGTGGTATTGCTTTCAATTTACTCTTACATAGGAAGGGGATATCCAGGGAAACTTCCCTTTTGACCTTGCCTATCATAATAACATGACAGGGAGTCAATGTGGGGGTGGGTTCTTTTAGATTCTGCAGATACTTACTGCAGCTCTATTCAGGAATGGGTGAGTTGACGTACTGGACTCCAATGAGGTAGCCAGAGCCCCAAATTTCACTTACAACTTACAACCTGATTGCCATAAATGACTCCCCCATCCCATGATTCCAGGATCCAAAGCCATTTTGGATCTCTAGAGATTGGAATCAACTCAGAATCAATGTTCAGAAGTCCCCCAAGCCCTGCATATTCCCCTTCTCTCAGTGCACAATCACTGTAGTAAATGGCTACATGTTTTAGGGAAGACTTAGAGGACGATCTATGCTAGATACCAACAGAAATGCTGAGGTCCTTCCTCAGTGCTTCCCAGACTACCCTTTCTCTAAACTTCACGGCTCGCAAACCTTAGTAAGCATCAGAATCGGTTGAAGCACTTGCTCAAGCAAAGCTTGCTGGGGCCTACCTCCAGAGGTTTTGTGTCAGTGGGTCTGGGATAGGATCTACAATCGCGCATTTCTAACAACTTTCTCAGTGCTGCTGCTGCTGCTCCTGCTTTTGGGTCACAATTTGAGAATCAATGATCTAAAGATTTCTGTGTTTATTTTTTTCTTTTTATTATTATAACTAATAACATATTAATTGTACACATTAATGGGTTTCACTGAGGCATTTCCATACATGTATATATTGTGCTTAGATCTTCTACCCTCCCTACTCTACTTCCTACTCTATGTCTTCAAAATTATTGGAGTCTAGAACTTGGGTGACAGGCTATGACTCAGGCATCTCTTCACTCGACATAGATATTTTTCAATTATATAAATCAAGCTGTTCTGAGTAAGTTGACCATCTATTTTTATCCTAGAGTTACCATAAACAAATAGCCAATAGCAAAGATCTCTGTGTACTATGATATTCTGCTTCTGCTCCAGGCTTTGTCCAAAATAGTCACTGTAGCCACCTTGCTGTATGTTAAGGGCTGCCACTTGGCTTTGCCCTCCAGGAACCTACCATCAACTGAAATCAAGAAGTCTATTTTATTTTTTATTTAAATTTTAAAGAGAGAGAGAGAGAGAGAGAGAGGAAAGAGCAAACCAATGTCCTTTAGTTTTTCGTCTGGTTTTCATTGCTCCAACACTTCATTGTGTACGTGGTGCTGGGGTTCAAATCCATATCCTTGCACTTGCCAGGCAAGTGCTGCAACTGTTGACCCACTGCTCTAGCCCAAGAAGCCTATTTTAATAGAGGTGTCTTTTCTCAAGAAGGGCCAAACAAGACAGACTGAAATACATAACAATGTTAAATAAACCTGACCATATTAGTTTTATGTTGCTGTGAATAAGACACCCAAGACCAACTTAGAGGAAGAAAAATTTCTTTTGGGCTCATGTTTTCAGATGTTCAGTCCATGGTTAGCTGACTTTCACTTTGGGCTCAAGGTGAGGTGGCCACAGGGCACAACAGAGAAAAGCTGCTCACCTGTGAGGAATCAGGAAGTAGAAAGAGAATGAAAGGAAGAGAGGGCTGGAGCAGTAGCTCAGTGGTTCTGGTGCTTGCCTGGCATGCATAAGGCCACAGGTTCTAACCCTAGCACCACGTACACAATGAAGTGTCGGAGCAATGAAAGCCACATGAAAAACTAAATAAAATTGATTCTGTCTCTTTCTTTCTCTCTCACTATCCCTTTCTCTTTAAAGAGAGAGAGAGAGAGAGAGAGGGAGAGGAAGAGAGGTGAAGGGAGAGAAAGAGAGCAGAAGTAGAACCCTTCCAGGGCACACCCTCAGTTACCCAGATTCTCTGGTCACACCCCACTTACCTACAATAATCACTCAGTCCATTCAAACTAAGATGGACTGATTAGGTTACAGCTTTCACAATCCAATCATTTCACCTCCTGCAGTAAGTAACACAGGAGCTTTTGGGGGACACCTCATATCCAAATTTTAGCATTCTGCCCCTGTCCCCCAAAAGCTCATGTCCATATCACAATACAAAACACATTCAGTCCATCTCCAAGAGTCCTCATAGTCTCAATAGTTCCAGCATTGCCCAAAAGTCCAAGTCTGAAGTCTCATCTGAGACTGAAGACAAGCTATTACACGTGAGCCCCCATAAAAATCAGAAGCAAGTGACATATATCCAACATACAGTGGTACAGAGTAAACATCCCTATTCCAAATTAGAGGAATAGAAATGAATATTCAGGGGAACAGAAAGAAAGGATACACCCCAAATAAGACCCAAACCCAGTTGGGCAAACAAGTCCTGTAGCTCCATTTCCAGGATCTGGGGCACATGGTGGAGAGATGTGTTCTCCAAAGGGATTGGTCAGCCCCCACTTTTTTGGCCTTGTTGGTTGCGGCCCACATGGACTCTCTTTTACGCTGGCTTTGTTCACAGTCAGCAGCTTTCCTTGGCAGAAGATCTGTTACTGGCATCTCTTAATCCTGAGGGTCTCCAATCCAGCTTTGGCTTCACCTGCACAGCTTCCTACATTACCTTCTCAGGTGTTACCCACAGGGATTCTAATTCTGCCACACTTTGCCTGACCTCCCAGGCCTTCCTTTGAAATCTTGATAAAAGTCTCTAAGAACCCCTTACTCCGGCATCATGCATTCCTGCAGAATCATCACCACATGGATGCTATGATCTTATTCCAGTCTGAGCAGTAGCCAGGCCATCTCAGACCATAACTGCAGAGGTCTCTGAGTTCCTGGGTGACTGGACGTGGTGAAACAAATCCTGAGGAAACAACTTTCTGGGCAACTCTGGTAAGCAGGGTGCGTGCATGGTGTCTTAAAGGAGTCTTCACTTCTACAACCTTGAGCCTTCAATGGGTGTGATTTTGCTGATTCCTAAGATGTCCTCAAGGTGTCTCACTGTCTCTGTGCAATGTACTTATCACTTTTTTAGTGGCTATAATCCCTTTAAAAACCACACCTTTCTTGACCTCAGTTTTACACATATATTTTTGGCCAAATTGCAAAATTTTAAAATCCTTCTTCTCCCAATTCAATAAACCTGGGTAAAAGCTGATCGCAATATCCATGCCACTGTCTAAATGTTGTACTATCTTGAAATTTCCTCCAATAGATCAATTAGTCCATCTCTTAAATTCAGTCTACACAAAGTCTCAGGACATAGGCAAAATATAGACAAGTTATTTTTAAGAATGTAAAACAATATAATATGAATGGTCTCTAGATCAATTCCCAGCAGAATCCTCATTCTCTTTTTTAAAAACAAAATGGTTGCAATAGAGTTCTATTCAGCTATTAGAACCAATGATATTATGGCATTTAAAGATAAATGGAGGGCAATGGAAGAAATCATGCTCAGCAAAATTAGCCAAACCCAGAAACTCAAGGGTCAAATGTTTTCCCTCATTTGTGAAGGCTAGAGAAATACCCAGGCTTGGGTGAAAGGTCAAGCTTATGTATTAGACTCACCCAAATTGAAGCAACACAAAATCTAGGGCAACTGCAGATAAGTGGTGGAGTGGAGTGGGCAAGGGAAGAGGCAGTAGGGAGGGGAGAGGAAAGGATGATAGGGAGGGATTTGGGTGAGGGGAATCAATATTGTAGCTTACTCTTTACTCTCCTGAGAAACCAAAAAATGCTTATGCAATCATTTAATTCTGGAAAATGCATAATCCTAAATATGCACAATCTCAAGTGAGAGAGAGGAGGGATGGGACCACAGGATGATGACTCCTTCCAGGGTATACTCCTGTGACCCACCTCATCCAGCTACGCCCCACCTGCCTGTAGTTACCATCTCATTGGTCCAATCATACTAGCATGGACAGAATCGGTCGTACCTCTCATAATCCAATCATTTCACCTCCTGCATTCACACAGGAGATTTGGGGGGATACCTCATATCTAAACTATAACACTGACCATAATAATATTAATCAAGAAAGACATTTTAAGTTCTTACCAGTATCTCTCCCTATAATCTGGGGAGACCAGAAACTCTGCCCGAGTTTTATTCAGGTAATGAAAAATAAATCTCTCCTGGTATGGATTCTAAAAGACATTGGAAAATATACATTAGGTTGCTTTAAAATTGAGACTTTTTAGACTTGTTTATGTGCCAGATATTATGGTGAATAGGGTAGCAACATGGAGATGGTTACATCTCCGTAGAGAAGGCAGGAGATTATACAGTGAGCTTCCAGACACAGACGCAGCCTCAGCTTCCCAGGCATCAGGGGACCAAGGTGCTAGGCAGCTACGGATGGTGTTACCATGAGCGGTGAGGGTGCTGCCATGGCCCAAGAAGCACCCCACAGTCTTTTATTCCTCCCGTCCACCCATTCCCCTGATTGGAGATACTACAAATGCGCCCACCTGTGTACTCTGTGAAAAACCACCCCAGTGTATTTCTGAGTGTGAAACAAGACTGAGCGAGGCAAAAGACAATTTCACGGAGCATCCCCCGGGAGGATCAGACTTGAGACTTGCCTGAGCTTCAGGCCTGAATGTTCCCAAAGTATTTATTGAAAAATATATTATTCTCTCTCTTTTCAGAAAATAATAATTGTTTAAGTAAAACCTTTAACCCATGAAGTCCCACATTTTCAATTCTGTGAATATTTCAAGAAAATTGACACAAATGCATTAAAATAGGTTGGAAATCATAATCTAGAGCTGATATACTATTATTATAAGAGTTACATTATTAGCATTACATAATTATATGTTATATAATTATAGGCTATATTTAACTTTTTATAGGTGTTTTCACATTTGGGAGAATGGGACAAGATGGGTTATATATGTAAGTCTTCTGGATTCTGCTTTATTCCTCAGATCCCATCTGCCTGTGCTTCACTGACGGCAGAAGGAAAGCAAAAAAGGCAGCTACAGGGACTAGGGCAACGTGATCGTGAATCACAGCTGAGATCGGAGAGGGACAGTGATGAGTGTGTGTGTGCATGCACAATCACCCATGTGGAGCAGAGGAAGGGGCTCAGAGACAGCCTTTCCACTCTGAGTGACATAGGAGCCACTGGGTAAGGTTCTGTTCAGAGGGATGTGTGACTTGATAAGTACTGGCAGGTCACCCAGCTGCTCTGGTATTCTAGGAAGGTGCAAGATTGGAAGCAGGAAGTTATTGAAATAATCTGGGTGAGAGAGGACAGCTGTCTCAGCAGAATGTTGGAGATGGGAGTAATGAGGAATGAACAGAACCTGGATATGTTCTGAAGGAATAACCCACAAGATTTCCTAATGGATTGGATGGGAAGTGTGAACAAAAGAGTGAGATTAAAAAAACAACAACGAAGAAACTTCTCACCAGAGGAAGTCCAGAAAGCCCATAAATATATGAGAAAATGCTCTACATCATTAGCTATAAGGGAAATGCAAATCAAAACTTCAATGAGATACCACCTCACTCCTGTTAGAGTGGGAAAAATGAAAAATTCTAACAACAACAGATGCTGGAGGGGCTGTGGGAAAAGAGGAATACTGTTGCACTGCTGGTGGGACTGCAAACTGGTTCAGCCACTATGGAAAGCAGTGTGGAGAATCCTCAAAAAATTAAGGATGGAACCACCTTACGACCCAGCTATCCCACTCCTGGGTATTTTCCCAAAAGAGTTAGAATCAGCGTGTTATAGTGATGTGGCTTCATCAATGTTTATAGCAGCTCAATTTACTAATAGTTAGACTATAGAACCAACCCAGATGCCCCTCACTTGATGAGTGGATACAAAAACTTTGGTACATATATACAATGGAATACTACTCGGCCATTTGAAAAGGCGGTATTATGATTTTTGAAATCAAATGGATGGAGATGGAAAGAATTATGCTAAGTGAAGTATTCCAATCTAAGACTCAGGGGCTGAATGGTTTCTCTCATCTGTGGAAGCTAGAATACATGGGGAAGCAGTATGTTAGAGGGCTAAGCTTATAATAATTTCAAGTTGTATGATTCTCAATGCAACAGGGAGATGACTCCCTAGGGTACTTCGAGGTGTAGGGAGGTGGACGGGACGGAGGGTGTAGGAAGAACTCCTAGGAGACTGGAGGGTGGGAATATAGGAGAATCATCTCAGAAGGAGATCTCTGTCCTCCACGAGATATCCATTTAACTCAGGAGTTTTTCTGCAGTAAACAGCAACAGGGGGAACCCAAGCTGGGCATCCATGATATGGCATTAGCCCTGGATAACTAAGTATATATACAATGGTTCTTGAATGTTTGATAATGTTTCCCCCTCAGCTGTATCTCTATATCCATCTAATAAAAAAAAATAACCCATGCTGCTTCCCTGCCCACCTTCTCTCAAAGGGTAGAATGGATATCACCTGAAATGGTAGGAGGAGAATTCAGAAAAATAGCACTCTGTAATACTGCAGGGGAAAACTGTATACTGGTCAAGCTTTTTGAAGGGAATCACTATTATGTATCCAAATTATAGATGTAAACATTTTTTAAACAGTAGTTTTATTTCTAAGATTCTATTCCACAATGCATTAACATCTATGTGCTAATATATGTCTACATATTGTTTATTATAACATTGCTCATAACATCAAAAACTTGAAATAATCTTTAATGTATGTTGATGGTGATGATTAGATCCATATCTGGAATACTATGTAGCACTGAAAATGAAATGAATCTATATATGCTGAACTGAAAAATCCTTGAAAACATGAAAATACATTAAGGAACAGAAGAATACAGGCTATATTTGCATTTGTGAAGAAAGCGGGAATGAGCTGATACACAGAACTGTGTACATAAAATATATCTTTATATATGCATAGAATATTTCTGGTTGATCTTATGGAAATTCATTTTCCATTGAAAAACCTTTTCCAGTGTTGCAATTATTTTAAAATGTGCACTTATTCTTTTTCATTAAAAAGAAAAATAGAAAAAAATCTGTGCTAAAAAGGAAAAAGTAAACAATTCTGTGCATTTTTTTTTAAGAGAGAGGGGACAGCGAGAGAGACAGAGAAAGAGAGAAACAACTTTATTTAGTTTTTCACGTGGCCTCTGTTGCTCCCACACTCAGTTGTGTACGTGGTGCTGGGGTTTGAACCCGGGTCCTCGTGCTTGCCAGGCAAGCGCTGAAACAGCTGAGCCACCGCTCCAGCCCCGCATTATTTTATTAGTAACAGTGCATCTTCTTATATCATGTTCAAGGGAAAATGCTTCCATGTTCTAGGGTTGTTTTGGAAGGTAAATGTATATACCCAGTAAATCCCTTTAAACTGTTTTTTTTACTGAACCAGTAATTGGCAAGTTATTTAATTAATAATTTGCAATTTTGGAATAAAAATACTCATCATGCATACACAGTGTAAAACACTTTTAGTTTCAAAGTGGGTTTCCGTCAAACACACTATAGATATTCAGTAAAAGCTAGTTGTGTTGAATCTGATCACTAATTAGATGAATGTCAACCCTCAGAAACTGAGAAATGGAATTCAAATACAAAACGTCATTCTCTGAAGATGAATTTATAGGCATGTACACATATATGCATTCTTTTTTTTTTTAAGAGAGGGACAGGGAGAGAGAGAATCAATTTTATTTAATTTTTCATGTGGCCTTTGTTCTGACACTTTGTTGTGTACATGGTGCTGGGGTTTGAACCCATGGAGTCGTGCACGCTAGGCAAGTGCTGCAAGTGCTGTAACCTCTGAGCCACCACTCCAGCCCCAACACATATGTGCATTCTTAGCATAGTTCAGTATCTTTTCATTTTATTTCGTGTTTATTGGACAGAACATAATTGTGCTCAGAACTAAAGCAGAAAGCTATTTTGAGACCATTTAGCAAGCTTTTTAACCATATCGGTTACAACTAAGAAGTATCAATTTGAAATGAAAAGGAAAATGAGAAAAAGAAGGCCAATTTTCAGAAGCAAAAATTATCCCTGAGCTTGAGAGTTTAAACATGCAGCTATACTGAATAAGAGAACATTCTATACGTGAAGGTTTTAGAAATTAGAAGTTCTTAAAAATAAAGAACTCTACCCATTAGCTACAAGTGAAAAGGGAAAGTGAGAATTCATCATTTTTTAGGGTCTGTCAGCTAGAAATCTCTTATTTAGTTTCTTCATGAGCCATATTCTGATTGACGACTGCACCGATCTTGGTGGCTGATAAGACCTTGAGCAGCTCTCTAAAACAGACTGTATTTCTTCCAATGTTTCAGTGTTTCTAGTACTAAGCATAGTTATTGTAATCAAATCTTTTGAAAACTAGCACTATATGCTACATAGTACCATTATACAAAACAATCCTCTCATTTCCTAATTTAAGGAGGTTTTAAGCCTTGGGGATTATCTGCTGTTTATTTAAGCATGCATGTTTGTTCCTTCCCTAGTTTACTGAATTATTTATTAGTTACACAGTATTCATGCTCTGTACTGAGTGCTACTTCTCTCCCCTTCTGCATCTGGAGTGCAAGTACATATTCTATTTCATTATGAATTTTAAAATCCACTTGAAACTAAGGAAATAATTCATAGCAATGGAATGGCTGGAGTGCTAGTATATTTTTAAAGCATTAAGATTGTGTTGTTAATATTGCATGTATTTGCTACTTTTTGTTTGCTAATGGACAGTGATATACAGGTAATGTATAAAATCTTCACACTAAGGTGCAATTATTTGTAGGCAAGATCCACACCTTGACAGCCCTCCCAGATGAAAAAAGCTGAAACTGGTTTTGCTGATAAAATGCTCATCCATTTCAATCCAAGCAAGTGTTGATTGATGGAGTATTCTCATACCTGCAAAGAAGTATATGCAAGATGCTGTAGGCTGGCATTTTTAAAACTGCATGGTGCAAACGAATCATCTGGGAATCTTGTTAAGATGCAGTGTTGGATTCTCAGGTCTGGGATGGAACAAGAGAGTCTGCATGTTTCATATGATCCCAGGTGATGTTGCTATTGCTGGCCTACAGAATTCACCTGGAACAGTAAGGTATGAAGTAGAGGTCTACATTCTGGCTGTATTTTGTGGGAAAACTTAAAAGAAATAAAGATGCCCAGGTCCCACCTCTAACTGAATCAGAATCTCTGGGGATGAGATTTAGGCATTTAGCATTTTTTAACGCTTCCCCATGGTTGTGGACTGAATTGTGTACCCTTCATATTCATATGCTGAAGCTGTAACCCCCAACATGATGGTACTTAGAGATGGGACCTTTGGGAGGTACTTAGGGTCGGATGAGGTCATAAAGACACTCCAAAATGGGATTAGTGCCTGTTTTAGCTAGCTATTTCACTGCTGTGACCAAAAGGCCTGACAAAAACAATTAGAGGAAGAAAAGTTTATTTGGGGGCTCATGGTTTCAGAGGTCCAAGTCCATAGATGGCTGGCTCCACTGATCTGGGCCAGAGGCCAGGCAGAACACCACAGCACAAGAGAGCGGTGGAGGAAATTGGGTCAGGATGTTGCATCAGAAAGCAGAGGGAGACTAAAGTGAACTCACAAAATATATACCCCAAAGGCAAAACCCTAAGGGACCCACCTGCTCCAGCCACATCGTCCCAGCCTGCAGTTACCACCTAGTTAATCCCTATCAGGGGATTAATGCATCAAGTCCTTGAAGGCTGTCATAATCCAATCGTTTCACCTCTACCTTTTCTGGCATTGTCTCACGCATGAGCTTTTGGGGGACACCTCATATCCATACCCTTTAAGAAGAGACCCCAAATCTCCATATTTCCTTCTTTCTCCATGTCTCTCCGTCTCCTCCCTCTCATTGTCTCACTCTTTCTCTGACACAGTGAGAATCCAGCTGTCTGAAAACCGAGAAGAGAGCCCTCACCAGAACTGGACTATGGTAGTATGTTGGTCTTGGACTTTCTGAGAAAATACACCTCTGTTTGTTAAGCCGCTCAGTCTGTATATATGTAGCAATTTATTGTGGTGGCCTGAGCAAACTGACACACCAGGTGATTCTAATAAGTGTAGATTGCCAGTCACGGTTATAAAGGTTACTGAAGGAGCGTAATCATAACTCTGGTTTAGGACACTGACACTTGGGCCTATATATAAGTCAAGGTGGTCAAATGTAAGATGGTCAGAGATGCAGAGATTTAAGAGATTCGGAACAAGAGAGCAGTCAGGGTTGGGGTATGAGGGAGAAGAACTGTGTCACTTCCTAGAAAGTTTGCTGGGGATTACATTTTTTAAAACTTACATGTATAATTTATATTATACTATAAAAAGGCTGCACAAATATTAAGTATTCAATTTTGAGTTTTTGCCATTGTATACAAACATATAATTAATACCCAATTAGGATATTGTTATTAGTTTCTGAGCTAATTACACTGACGTTGTTAATGAATAACTTTCTCTTTGCAAATTGAGAAAGGGTGAAGCATTTTTCCTGCCTCCCCAATACAAAACATTTTCTAGGGAAATAAACTGATTTAGTTACAGAAAATTCTGCTTTATCAAGGAATGAGCCAGGTGTGGTGAAGCACACCTGTAATCCCAGTGGCTCAGGAGGCAGAGGCAGGAAGATTTCAAGATCTAAGACAGCCTCAGCAACTTAGCAAGATCCTAAACAACTTAGTGAGATCCTGTCTCAAATTTAAAACTTAAAAAAAAGGGGGGGGGGATGGAGGCTGCGGATGTGGCTTACTTAAGCACCCCGGGTTAAATTCTTGGTACCAAAAAGAAAAAAGAAAATGAATTATCAACAAATGACAAAAATTATAAATTATTTAAAAAATTGGAAAAATCACTGTTCTGCAATTTCTAATAGCAATTCTGGCAAATTATATAGATTTAACCATTAGGTAAATGGTTGAGGAAAAACTTTACATCTGAATGGTATTAGAGAAATTCCACACAAAATATGTTGTAGTTACAAGGAAGGTAACTTCATTCTACAGCAGCAAGCTTGGGAGGACATCCTATACTCCAGAGGAGGGAGCTGCAGGATATTACATCACTCCAGAAAGTTCTGTAAAATACCATCCAGCTAGTTCTATCTGCCCCAATCACTGCTCTGATCTCCACCCCACAGGTGACTGTGTTCAGTTTCAGAACCACGTATAAGAAGAAAGATGTGGTATGTGCTCAGTTTATCTGAGCATTAGTATTGGTGGACACTGACTGGCAGGAAGCACACCACAGTGCCCTGGATATATTCTAGACTGAATTTATGAACACAGACCAAACTTTTAGACATAACATCCAGTTTACAGAAACTGTAGGGGACAGAGGAACAAGCTAAGTTGGACCACATGAGGAAGCAATCAGACAAATAATGTACAGGAAGATTTGTTTAAAAAAATAGTTTGAGATTTTAAAATACCTAAGCAACATAGAATTCACATACAATGCATCATCCTGACCTAGATCCTGATTTGGAAAGACAGGTTTGGGAGAACTTTTGGGGGGTTGTTGGTATAGTTTGAATATGATCTGAGTATCAGATATGATGAAATTTTATTAACACAAAAAGAAACTACTAAAAGAAAACAGGCAGTGGTATGGTTTGGACGTGGTTTGTTCCCACCAAGTCACTGCCAACACAATAGTGCTGAAGGGTGAGGCTCCTTCAAGAGGTAGTAAGGTCCTGTGGGCTCCATCCTAACGAGGGGATTAATGCAATTCCCATGCAAGTGTGTTAGCTGTCATGAGAGTGGTTTCTCCTGCTTCTGCTCTCACCACGAGATCTTTTCCACACATGCCACCATCTCTTCTGCTTTTCCACCACCCATGGGAGAGCACTTGGCCTTCCCCAGAAGCTGAGAAAGTACCAGCCCCATTCTCTTATGCCTCCAGGACTGTGAGCCAAAATAAACTTCTTTCCTTTACACATTTCCAAGCTTCAGTTATGGACATAGGCAGTTCATGACATTGTGGTCCAGGCAAGGTCGATTCCCTTGCTTTTTCTAGCCTCTGGGTGCTTCCTGCGTTTCCTAGCTCATGGCCCTTTCCTCCATCTTCAAATCTACCAATGATTGGTCCTTCCCCATTACGGCACTCTAAATTTTTATGCCTCCCTCTTTCACTCTTTTTTTTTTTTTTTAAGAGAGAGAGGAACAGTGAGAGAAAGAGAGAGAGAGAGAATCAGCTTTTTATTTAGTTTTCCATGTGGCTTTCATTGCTCTGACACTTCCTTGTGTACATGGTGCTGGGGTTCAAACCTGCGTCCTTGCGCATGCCAGGCAAGCGCCGTAACCACTAAGCCACCACACCAGCCCCTCCCTCTTCCACTTTTAAGGGAACTTGTGATTATATTATGGCCATCCAAAGAATCTAGGATAATGTCTCTATCTTTAAGTCAACTGATTGACAACCTCAATTCAAACTGCAAACTTGATTCACCTCTGCCATGAAGCCTAACATGTACAGGTTCTGGGGCTGAGAATGTAGACATCTTTGCAGGGCCATTAACCAGCCTCCCATTGAAGGAATTCAGTATTTTATATTCTTAATGTTGCTAATCTTACTTACTTGCTACAATGCAATATACTGCTTCTGTAATAACCAAAGGCTATTGTTTATTTAAAAATAACCATGGGGATAAAGTAACACAGGTGGTAATACCACGGTCACGAACACACACCTTTAGTAGGACTGAAGAAAACACTGGCCTGCTTATATGTGAGAACAGGTAATGGTAGTTGGAAAGGATGTTCTAAAACACTATAATTCAATGTATGTCTGAAAATGCTATGTATCAGTAAATGACTCTAGCAAGGACAAGAGCACTATGGCCAAAGAGCCAGGTGTGAAGTCTGCATAAGAATTCATAAAACATTGAGTTCAGATCCCAGCTGTGTCTCTTACTGACTGTGCGACCTGGTGCCAGTTATTTACCCTCTTGTAAATTGTGTTCTTCATGAGATGGGATTAATAACTGCGCTTTCCTTATGGGTTGCTGGGGGATTAAGTAATTTAATACTTGTAAAGGGCTCAGGACTGTGCCTGGCACATGATCAACACTAAGTGCCATTCATTAATGGCTATTATTCTGGCATGTGTTTGTAGCCACATCTGGCATGTGTAAGTACCATCCATCACCTCAAAGAATCAGGGGAGTTACATCTTGATTATCAATTGGGTTCTTACACCTGAGCACACCATAGTAATTACCTTGAGGGTTCCAGTATTGAAACTTTCCCAAATGGCTAGGTTCCCAGAAAACGCTAGCATGGTGGCTAAATAATAACACTTTTGATGAGTCAACAGTTATTTAGCCCAGAATTATCAACATGCCCAACAGTGTTTTCACCTATGAGGTTCCAACATCTGTATCTTGGTGGAAGGAAAGTCTAATGTGTTCTTTGACAGCTTGGGGTCAAAGCAAAGAAGCTCTCCCAGACTGTGAGAGACTGGTGATGACTTCAGCATGCCTTATCCTGCTCAATGTGGACTAATATTTTTTTTAAAGAGAGAGGGACAGTGAGAGAGACAGAGAAAGAGAGAAACAACTTTATTTAGTTTTTCACATGGCCTTCGTTGCTCCAATATTCAGTTGTGTATGTGGTGCTGGGGTTTGAACCCAGATCCTCATGCTTGCCAGGCAAGTACCGAAACCGCTGAGCCACCGTGCCAGCCCCCAATGTGGATTAATATTAAACCAGCTGGGTACCAAGAGCTGCTGAGACCAGTCAAGCACAATGCAGAAAAGCACTGTCCACTGCACAACATGCAGGTTTTAAACAAAACACCATATTTAAGAATTGTTCATTAACAAACTCCAATGAATTGAACAATGCTCCAACAAAGAAATGCAACCAATTCCTTAGTTGGAAGGATCTTCTAGAACATTTAATCCAATGTCCCTCAAACCAGGCCGACGGTCCTATGTGCCACCTCCAGTATGTTTCTAATTTTTCTGCAGGATTTCTCAAAGTCTTGAATATGCTACTGTGCTGCATCTCCAAGACTGAGCCATGGGAAGAAGGACTAGCCTCCTGCCTGCCATATAATCTTTTAATATCCAATGGCCGTGACTGGTGATGAAAACCTTTGGGCAAACAATGGCATCTTACAACTACATCACTTCATAGAAGAAGACACTGGTGTCTACTGAGGTCAAATGCTTTGGCTTGTGCACTGGAGAGCAGGCCCAGAATCCAGGCCTGTCTGAGCAGCTTTCTGACAAGAATCTAGTTGCTGAAGACTGTGCATTGGGCCTAGCTAGACTGGAGAAGAGCAAAGATACAACACAAAGATGGAAACAGAATTTATGAGGAGTGGAAGAAGCCCTGAGAATGTGTTTTCCTGCTTGTACCTTCAGAATTCAGGTGTGGCCAATGTGACCGAATAGGGAGGTGACTAAATCATGAAGTTCTGCTCTTGTGCTCATGCTTACATGCTCTTATTAAAGGGTTTGACAGAGGGAGCTTGTCCATTCTGCCCTTCTGCTTTTGCCATGTGAAGACCCAGTATTCTTCCCTGCAGAGGATGCAGCATCCAAAATGTCCTGTTGTGGGAGCAAGGACTGAACTCTCACCAGACTATGAACCTATAGCAACCTTGATCCTGGACTTCCCAGCTTCCAGAACTGTGAGAGGTAAATTGATTCTTCATAAATTCCCAATCTCTGGTATTTTGTTATAGCAACACACACAAAAAGGCTTTTGCTCAGCCAAACATTTACTAAAGACCTACAATTTAAGGAAAGACCCTGTGATGGGTATTGCACAGGACACCAAGAACCTGTACATAAGAGTTGATCTAAGCCTCCGGGACCCCAGATTCTCACTAAGGTGAAATGTCAACACCTGTCCTACTTTCAGAACACATGCTGTATTCTACGTGCTTTCACATATATTTCTCAAAATTCTTGCATTGGACAAGTATGACTTGTTCTTTTTTTATAGATGAAAAAATGAACCACAGATCAGAGATTGATGTGTTTCAAGGGCAGAGATGCAGTAAGTGGATCATCTTCCTTACACCCCATATTCATCTTGTGAAGTTTGTGAAAACATTTGGCATTTTATGACTTTCCAAATGCTTTGGGGCTATTTACACTATATACAATAAATTGTTTGACTATACAAGGTTATTTTCATTCCAAGATTGATTTTTTAAAAGGTTCAGAAGAAAGCATTTGCAACAGGGAAGATGGACATGGTAGGGCAACAGAAAAAGCAAGAATGAATATGGCATCATACACATTTTTACCAAAGATTCTTAACTAAAAACAAAAACAAATTTCACTGTAGAAAAGTCCGATTGTAGAGAAAAACTCAAGAAAAAATATCAGCTTTATTATCAACTAAAGGAAAAACAGTGTCCTGGAAGCCCTTACTGTCCAAATTTTTAAGGCTGCACATACTACAAAACTTAACAATTATAAATTAAGCTTTTGGAAATTCTTTAGTTCCAAATATCTAAGTGGTAATGCTTTTTTTCCCTTCAATCTGCAGAGTATTATAGCAGACAATGGAAAAGATGCTAAGAGCATTCATGCTTGAGGTTTCTCAATTATATTTTGGAAATGAAGTAGGGATGAAGGGGGTTCTGGGGGAGGGTCTTTATAGACCTATTAGCATTCTACCAACAGAAATATTTGATTCTGCCTACAGCAAGGGCTGCAGTGCTGACTGGAGTCTTTGATCTTGGCTCCCACTCCAGCATGTGGTGTTACTAAGCATAATCAAAGTGCAAATCTTCATAGAAAATTACAGAGACTCTGAAAAGGGGATGGTTTCTTCCTTCCTCTAATTTCCTTTCCTGCCATGTTCCTGGTCTTAAGTAAAAAAACATTTGGGCTTTTGAAGAAATCTGCAAACACTTTTAGGGTATTTACGATGTATATAGTCAATTACTTAACTGTCCAAGATTATTTCCACTTCTGAGATTGACAGGATATTTCTTGCCAGGACAGAGACAGTTTTCAGCAGCATGGGCATGAAAGTGCCTCCTTGATTTTCGTTCTACACAATGACATTAGAATAGGGAGACATCTACAGCTTCGAGGAAGAGGTGGGGGAGGGGCATGCCATGTGTCCATCCAGGTTTTGATAATAAATCTTTGAAAATTTATGGGATAATCCTTTAAATTGACACTCTTTAAAAGAGTTTCAAATTCCAAAGAGTTGAACAATGTTCCATTAAAGAAATGCAATTGATTCCTTAATATTTCAAACTGGAAGGGATCACATTTAATCCAGTCTTCCTCAAACTAGGTCAATAAGTGGCCTCTAATAAGTATTTTCAAGCCATTAGTTATAACAATTCACATTGCATTGTCAGACAAATAGTAACATTTTAAGAATTAAATGTCCTTCAACTATATCTGTCAGTCCTTTCAAGAGGGTGGGAGACAATTTCTGATATATATATATATTGAAAACAAACCTTCTGTTTTTTTTAGAGGTTACCCACTTGACACTTTCTAATATTTGCTGTAAAGTTTGAGTGACTGTGATAAGTTTGGGCCCAGAGAAAGAGGTGCCAAACAAGCGTGCAAGTTTGGAAGCACGTAAACTGAGGAAGGCTTTGTCTGCTGTTTCTCAAAGTTCCTTATTATTGGGCCCATGACATATGTAAATTGCTATTGAAGGGGAAAAAAGATACCTCCATTTCCATATCCAATACAGCCAAGTCCACCCGTAGCAGATACACAGGGGAGCAGCTGGGCTGGCTGCCCTTCCCTCCCTGGTGGTCAGTGCTCACTAATTCCACCAGTGGTTAATTGAATTACTCCGCCCACTAACTGGCCTCATTGGTCGAATCTATAGGCATGTGCCAATGAAGAGGTCCATGTGCAAAAGGTCAGAAGGCAAAGGTTCGGGTGGTGATTTACATGCTGCTAATATAGCAGGAAGTCCTATCAAGAGTGACCTAACTTCTCCAGATCTCAGCATTCTCTCCTCAAAATCACAGAAGTGAATAATTCCTGCCTAATTCTTGCATGAGATTTATACTGATGTTAAATCCAGATATTAAATAAGAAAACATCTAAGATTTTTAAAATAATTTCAAAGAAATATGTAGTAATTATATGTGATTTAGAAAAGGTAGACTGAAGTCAAAATTCTTTCTCAACACCTAAACCCAATGACTATTAACATTTTTACTTATTTTATTCTTCTTGTTTATTTTTATGAAAGCTTTGATGATTAAACACCATTTGTTGAGTGGCCCCAATATGGAATAAAACAAGACTATTACCCTACTAAATTGGTGGTTATAAATGGTTAAATAAATATTATTAGAGTAGTGTGTAGAAATCCAAATAAAAGACTAGTGGAAAGCTGTACCATAAAATACAATTACAGTCTGGTCCTTAGAGATGACAAACATTCAAGTCATTAAGAGTTACTTTTATACCTCAAGCATTTCCTTAGGCTACTGACTCCATTTCATTCTAGGAAAAACAACCTCGTATTGCTGCTTTAAAATTTCAGTTATATATAAATAAACTCTATACTGTAGCCATAAACAGCCTGTGGATTTGCTTTATTTCCTAAGTCATTATGCTCAGTCAACATCTGCATTTTCTTCTTGGCTTGCCAGAAGTGTCAACCGCTCATTGCAGTTCTTGGAGATAGACAGTCTGTTTATACACATTGGTTTCAGCTAATCAGGAATCTTTAGACTGATAGATTTTCTTTAGACATAAAAATCTAGAACACTGGAAGCATTCACCTTATAAATGGCCTGAAACACCTACAATGCTTGCTTTCTTAGGTCTTAAAGTTTTAATTATTTATATTTACTTTCAAAAAATAATTGCTCTTGTAGAATGTTATGCTTACTGTCTTTACCTATGGTGGCACGGTACATTTGTCTCTCCAGCCATGCTGAGCTCTCCGAAAGCACAGGGCCTATCTTACTCCTCTCTCCTTACAGCAAAGGAGATACTGAGATGCCTCAAAAAGTCCTTGGAAACTAAGTTAGTACTCCCGCAACTGGAGCCCTCACCAGAAAATACTTGGGAATCTGCTAAATAAAATTTCTACGCCCAATTCTGAAAATTCTATTACAAAATTCTCTGGGGTTGGGCCAAAGGTCCCATATTTTTAAAAAGCTCCTCTGTAAAATTGAGATGACGGTTCCTACCTTATAAGGTAGTTATGGAAACAAACGAGTTACTTTACACAGAATGCTCAGATCATTAACCAGCTCAGTTAAGGACTTCACGTAAGTGCCAGTTAGTTTTGTTGTTATAAGTTAAGCATCTGTAATCAGAAAATACAAAATCCAAAAAGCTCTGAAATCTAGTACATTTTGAGAATCAACGTTTTGAGATCTGGCTGATGCTCAAAAGTTTCAGATCTTAGAGGATTTTGAATTTCAGATTTTTGGATTAGGGATACCTAACCATTAAAGTCACCGATACAAATATTTCAAAATTAAAAAAAAAAACTTAGAAATATGAAACATTTGAGAATTTCAGATTAGGGATAATCAACGTGTATGATCAGCCAATCAGAAACAGATGTTTTAAAGTACTATCAGTTTTCTCAAATGTGTGTGTAAAAATCATCTAGTGAACTTACAAATGCAGATGTTGAGTCTTTGTTGCCCGGAGATTCTGACTTAATAAGGCTGGTATGTAGCCAGAGACCTGCATTCCTGTATTTCCCAAAGGGGAAAATGGAGCATTGGTAGATACTCTGTAAATCAGAAGTTATCTCGTACACATTCCTGATCCCAAGGAAAAGAAACTTGCCTCTCAGGTTGGGGCTAAGGTGCAACTCACTCAGATAGAAGGACAACTTTGGGGGTCATTTGATAACTTGCCAAGGGACCACTGGGGACTCTCCAGTTTCCTACTTCATCTGTGTCAGGGGCTACAGTGCCTGTTTGGGGTTGGCTCACAGGTGGTGGGGAAATAGCTGCCATTCCTGCAGGCTGCCCGGGGTAAGCTCCAGGATGCTGCTCCAACAAGTTTGGCCTGACCACAGTTGGAGAGCAGAGACTTGGCCAGAGCTCTCCTCCCCTAACCCATCTTTCACCAGAGCACTGTCTGGGTGAACTCCGCCAGCTCCTGGGGCTGCTGAAGACATGGCCTGGAATCCTCTATAGCTGAAGTTCAAGGAAACCATAGGTCGCGGGGGAAGACATAGGTGTATACTCCTGGCAAGCCCCAGAAGATTCCATGTCTGGGCAAGAACACCGGAGAATGCTTATGCCACAATCATGCTGGGGAATCAGCCTAAACTTGTTTGTGCATCTGACCTCTGAAACCTCTCAGCATGTTTCAGATGTGAAGTGCAAGCTACTAAAAGTAAAAGGACAAAGTTCTTCTCTCCCTTCTGAATAGCATTCCTTCCTGGATTTCCAGTTGTTATTATGCCCATCATACATTTAAGCATAATCAATACTTGAATCTCCTGGAACCTGATCAAGCCTGCATCCATTCACAAATAAAGATGAGATAGTTATTTAGATGGAGACAATTATGCTTTTACTAAAGAAAATTACTCCTATAGAAGTAATGTTAGACCTAGCCTATGTTATAATAAAAGAGAATTTACATTTAAAAAAATGCTTTCCTCCAAACTCCTGTAATTTTTCTCCTTGTTCTTTCCATCCCCAGCTCCCAAATGCTACATACAGACAGGCCTCTCTGATATTTGAGGAGCCTGAAATTAGGGCATGAAAGGAGGTCCCTGGCCCAAAGTCTCCCTTTGCAGCTCTGGCCCTGTGTTACCAGGGGTCTCTTGGGGGCCTCCCAGTGGAAAGCCCAGCTGCTTCTTATACAGATGCACCTTGGTCTTCCCTTGTGACATGACTAGCCCCCAGGAGAAGGATAGGACAAGGCACACACGGACTTAGGCAGTTATGCAGGGAATTCCAGGGTTCCAAGAACCTTTAGCAGGTGTGGGGCTATGAGCTTTGGTGGGCATCCCCCTCAAAGACTGGAAATCCTGCTCTTTGGGGTTGATGTGCAACCAGAGGAAGAATGAAACAAGATCCTCTAAAGCACAGGGTACAAGTTAGGGCCTCATGTTGCTCTGATCCAAAGGTGGTGCTGTATGTACAGTAGTTATACAATGTCTATGTATACGTGCATAGGTAAATACCTTGGTCTGGCTGTTCTAGCCACACTTGTCCCATACATATCATTGTCACAGATTTTAAGGACCTCAAAGGCAAGAAAAAGGGAGACATTTTCTTTGTATAGCACCTACTTTGTTTATTTAGGCAGAGATTCCTCTTTATGTTGTAATGCAAATTTGATGATGTCAACGGTTTGATGAAATCCTTAAAGGGGATCAAAGCAATATTTATTCCAAGTCATTGCACAAGCTAGGTTGTGTGATGCTGTTAAGGAATACAGATGTTAATAAATCTTAGCCCAAGCTGCAGATGGAAGATCTGGAAGGTTCTAAATCCCTCTCTTCGAGTGTTCCCAAGCTTCCCCTCCTTGAGTGTCTGAACACCTTACCTAGGTAATACCACTCAACTCTTAAGCTCAGTATTGGCCTGCTTGGAAGTCTTCCTGGGCACTCAGGCCTGGCCAGGCACTCCTGCCCCTTGTCAGGGTTCCCAGAACTCCATCCCTCAGCTGTTATCATCTGGACCCATCACAGTTCCTGGATCATCAGCCTCCCAGCAAAGCTGTTGCCTGTGCCCCAAGGTCTAGCTCTGTGTCCTGCCAGCCACTCATTCCTGCCCTCATCGTGGGATTTGGCATATAGTAAGTTCTCGATAAATGCTTCACCAGCACAATAAAGGTCTCTAGCAAATGTATTGTTAGAGTGCTGTCATATCTGTTCACTACCAGGAGCTTTAAGTACAACTGAATTCAAGCAAAATACCACTGTAACTCCTGAAACAGAGAGAGGATCTGCAAATAAATCAAACACATGAATATGCAGCATTACAGAAAGAGAGACAGTTGGGGGTACAAATATCACATCAATTTACTCCAAAGTATTTAAACATCATATATTTGTAAATTCGACTTCAGATAATACATCCTAAAAAAAAGTAGGCACTTTTTAAAAAGAATGGTGGTCACTTTTTGAGAATTTGTAGGCGTGTGTGTTATTACTTTATCTGTAGATTTCAAAATCTTTTACTGAAACTAGATGTAGAGGGCAGAGAAGAAGCTTTTTTTTATTTATTAAATTAGAAGGTCTGCATAAACAAATAGCAATTAATAGCTATCTCTTACTCTTTCTCATGCACAG